>ML421108.1:15775-48180 GCA_005239525.1 Nicotiana knightiana | reverse complement strand
GGGGAGCTCGGTTTGGTCTCTGGAATTAGGAAAAGCGACCAACTTTGGTCGCTATTTTTGGTCTGCAAATAAGTTTTGACCGTTTGACGGAAAATAGCGACCAATGTTGGTCGCTATTTAAAAAAAAAATTGAAAATAGCGACCAACGTTGGTCGCTATTTTTAAAAAAAAAATTAAATTGTTTTTTTTTCTTTTTTGGTTTTTAAATATTATAAGCTATAAAAATTTTTATTTTTAGCGATAAATATTTATTTTATTTAACTACAATTATTATAAACAATTTTTAACTATGTAATTACTTTTAATAGATTGTAATAGCATCTATGTAAAGTAATTTTTTAAGTTATATTAAGTATATGAGTAATTTCATACACACACATAAACTATATTGTAATTGATGATAAATCTTATACATTACTACGTACGAATAATTAATGAATTCATAAACCAATATAATATTGTTCTATTAATTGATATAATAGTATTCATTATTTGTATTATAACAGAACTAATGAATTACATTCATTCATCACTAGGTTATAAGTCCATGAATCAATTATAACATATTAATTGATATAAGTCGAGACGTTTTGTTTTTAATATTCAATGATGCATCTGAGTAGGTTGTAAGTCGATGAATCAATTTACAAGTATATAAATCCCTAAAATAACCCGACCATGTGTTACTAGCGCTTCATGTTACAACAACAACAAACCCAGTCTAGTCCCAACATGTGGGGTCTGGGGAGGGTAGTCTGTACGCAAACCTTACCCATACCTAGTGCAGGTACAGAGGCTGTTTCCAATATACCCTCGGCTAAAAACCAAAAAAATTAAAAAAATAAAATAAAGAAAATAAAATAAAGAAAATAAAATAAAATAATCTAAAGAAAATAAAATAAAATAAAAAATAAAAAAAATAAAAATACAATAAAAATACAATAAAAATAAAAACAATAAATAAAAAATAAAAATAAAAATAAAAATAAAAATAAGAATAACATACCGTAATACAGGATAAATAGTATCCAATAATAGCAACAGGAAATACAATACCTGAGGCGAACAAAACAACATACCGTAATAAAATCTAAGAATATCAAAGGAAATGCATGCTACTAAATCTATCGGTGAACACTATAAACTACCTACTAACCTTCTACCTTAATGCTCGACCTCCACACCATCCTATCAAGTGTCATTTCCTCAGTGAGCTGAAGGAGCGCCATGTCCTGCCTAATCACCTCTCCCCAATACTTCTTAGGCCTCCCTCGACCTCTTCTCAAACTCTCCATGGCCAACGTCTCACACCTCCTAACAGGAGCATCAATGCTTCTTCTCTTAACATGTCCGAACCATCGCAGCCTCGACTCACGCATCTTTTCCTCCATGGAGGCTACTCCCACTCTGTCCCGGATAACTTCTTTCTTAATCCTATCTTTCCTGGTGCACCCACACATCCATCTCAACATCTTCATCTCTGCTACTCTCATCTTCTGCACGTGGGAGTTCTTGACTAGCCAACACTCAGCCGCATACAGCATAGCCGGTCGAACCACCACTCGATAAAACTTACCCTTAAGTCTTAGCGGCACATTCCTATCACACAAAACACCGAAAGCGAGCCTCCACTTCATCCATCCCGCTCCGATGCGATACGTGACTTCTTCATCAATCTCCCCATTACCCTAGATAATAGACCCGAGATACTTAAAACTCACTCTCTTGGGGATAACTTGAGCATCAAACTTAACCTCTACATCTGCATCATGGGTCCCGTCACTGAACTTACACTCCAAGTATTCTGTCTTGGTTCTACTCAGTTTGAAACCTTTAGACTCCAAGGTCTGTCTCTAAACCTCCAACCTCGCGTTAACTTCGCTATGCGTCTCGTTAATCAACACGATATCATCGGCAAATAGCATGCACCAAGGCACCTCCACTTGGATGTGACGCGATAGTACATCCATCGCCAAGACAAACAAAAATGGGCTAAGAGTCGATCCCTGGTGCAGCCCTATCACCACAGGGAAATGGTCCAAGTTACCACCCACAGTCCTCACCCGAGTCTTAGCCTCATCATACATATCCTTAATCACCCTAATGTACGCTACCAGAACGCCGCTAACCTCCAAACACCTCCACAGGACCTCCCTCAGAACTTTATCGTATGCCTTCTCAAGGTCAATAAACACCATATGCAAATCCGTCTTCCTTATGTAGTTATATATGTAGTTAAAGCAGCACGAAGTGTGTGTGTGATATATATATACACATACTAACATATACTATAACAAGTTATATATACGTTATAGTATTACAGTGAAGTGTGTGTGTGTGTGTGTGTGTCTATATATATTTTGATAGCCATATATATGTATCAATCCCTAAAATAACCCGACCATAACACAAACACTTCGTGCTGCTTTAACTACATATATACGTTATAGTATTACAGTGAAGTGTGTGTGTGTGTGTCTATATATATATATATACTTTGATAGCCGTAAATATGTATCAATCCCCCTGTGTTACTAGCGCTTCATGTGTGTGTATATATATATATATATATAGCCGTATATATGTATAAATCCCTAAAATAACCCGACCATGCGTTCCTAGCGCTTCATGTTCTTATTATATATATATATATATATATATATATATATATATATATATATATAAAATAAGAACATGAAGTGCTAGTAACACAAGGTCGGGTTATTTTAGGGATTGACACACTTGTAAATTGATTTATCGACTTATAACCTACTCAGATGCATCGGTGAATATTAAAAACAAAACGTCTCGACCTATATATATATATATATACAACATGTTAGAGTATATTTTAGTGTATTCATATCTTGTATTACAAAAGTGTTAACGGATTACATTTATATTATTTAGATAGTCAATATAAAATTGATTTTTAATTTTGACCAATGTTGTCCTGAAAAGAGACCAACTTTGGTCGCTAAATTTAAATCAGATTTATTTATATTTTATATAATATTTAAAATAATATTATAATTGTTAAACGTTAGAACTGGGTCCCAGATTAGCGACCAAAGTTGGTCTCTATCTGCTTCCCCTTTGGTAAGCGACCAATTATGGTCGTTAATTTCAAATTATATTTATTTATATTTTATAATTTTTTTAAATAATAATATAATTCTTAAAATTTTATAACTGGGTCCCACATTAGCGACCAAAGTTGATCGCTAATTTTAATATTTCTTTGACCAAGCAAGTCTGACCGGTCCGGTCAATATTTTGACCACATTATCGACCAAAAAGCGACCAACCTTGGTCGCTAATGTATTTAGCATAATTATTTAATAATTTTCTCCAATTTAGCGACCAACTTTGGTCGCTTTTTTTGACAGACCAATTTTGATCGCAAATCTTTGGTCCCTTTTTTCGGATTTCTAGTAGTGAGCGCTTTCCCCCGAATGGGATCCTACGCGACGCGAATTCGGATATAGTCGGGCTAAAAAAAATCTATGCTATTTATCGTTCTTGACTAGTGCTATTTATTATTTTTTTCTTCCTTTTGGGGTTAGGGGAGATACTAGAGTGGGGTAAAGAAGCAAAGGGGATTAATTTAACACTCAAATAAATCTTTCCTAGAAGGACTTTTATCGACTAAGTTAAATATTTGACTAGATAATCTCATCGTGCGGCCCTTTACTCTCAGGATGCGACTCTTCCTCGGACTATACATAAATACAAAATATTTTATGCACCAATCTGTCCTTTTATTTTAGTTTCTCATCGTGATTTGATCCTAACCTTTGTACAAATGTGCATTGTTTATGTATCGAACTGTCTTTTTTTTTTAATAATCTCTTTGTGTTTTAGTCCTAACCTTTGTACGAATATACGTTCTTTTTTCCACTACTAAGTTTTTGCTTTGGGAAGGAGGTGGGGGAGCTAGGGGCGCAAGGGCGATTTAAATCCCCATCGCCGGAAATTTACACTATATATAAGATCAAAATAATTTTTAGGAAAAATGCATAAGTATCCCCCTGTCCTATATCCGGATTCACAACTACACACTTTACCTTTGCGGAGTTTTTATTACCCCCTAAACTATTATAAAGTGTAATAAACACACCCTTACTTGATGACGTGGCAAGGAGAGTGTGTTCACTCTCTTGAAAGCACGTGAGAGGCAAAATTTAAGTTTAAAACTGGTTAATTTATATCAGTGACAACTTTTAATTGAAAATTATATCATTATTTTGGACTTAATTAGTTATTACTATAACTTAGACTAATACTATTTTTTGTTCTGTTTGTAAATCCAGTCCTTTTTTTCTTTTTCACCGACGACGAATTCGACTCGCTGGAGCCATATCCACCAACATCGATAATAAAATCCACCGTTTTCCTACAACTTTTTTTACATGAAGAAATCGCCCTCCTTCGTTGCGAGCTTCCAAATAGTACATATGATTCACCGGCGTCACACATCTGTCGATTCCTTTGGTGACCGGAGAACGTAAAACAGATTATTCAAGAACAAAAATCTACCCACACCATTGCTAAATAAATTACCAGATCCACCAAGGCTGAGACCCAACGATGATGAGTCTAACATCACCGTTGGCAGCGATTTTCCACTGCTCTGGCTCGGACTACGATTTCCATTTACGAATTCACATTCTCCAGCTCTAAAATCGAAAAATAATTTTACATTCGACGGCGACCATGTATATGAAACTAGAATAAGAAAAATAGAAGAAGAAAAAAAATAAAAAGAAAAAGAATTATTAGTTGGCAGTACATGCACAACACTCTTATCAGGAATCTGGTTGTCCAATTTTAAGGGTGTGTTTATTACACTTTATAATAGTTTAGGGGGGTAATAAACCCTTCAAAGGTAAAGTGTGTAGTTGGAAATCCGGGTATAAGACAGAGGGGTACTTATGAATTTTCCCTAATTTTTATGTATATATAGTAGATATTGAATTAAGGTTTTCATGCGTTTATTTCTTTATATTTTGCACGTAGTGAAAATTTTTGCTCTGCCATTTAAAAAGGGTGTCAAGTTGGATAAGGGAGGGGAATTAATTGGAATTACCTTAAATATAAAAATAATCATGAAAATAAAGTTTATCAATTATGTTTATTGTCTAAGGAAATAATCTTATCGTGTTTTGATGCTGTTGGCCCAAGAAATTGAATGATTTTGAAGGTGACAAAGGAACTCAAAGATGAACCATGTCCGTCATTGGAGGCGTAGACACATGCAGAGTTAAAGGCACGTGAGGTGCACATAGAGGAGATGAACGAAATATGGGAAATAAGCGATATCTCTTGATTGAAAAGATTGTAAAATAATAAGGAGAATGACTCCTTATTCAGTAAGAACAGAATCAAAGATAAGGAAGGATTTGAGGAGTTGAGATTAACTGGAACTCTTCCACCAAGGAAGAATAGCATTAGAACTCTAGTAAATCTCTCGTCTACTAATCATATATATTGTAGATTGTTCTTATTGTACAGGTACACACAAAAGCAGAAGTTAAGCAAGAATTGAGAGCAAAATTAGCAAGGCAAGTTTGCAAGCAGTTCGTGTGAGATTTAAGTGTGCGACTCTGAAGCTACTTGAACCAGCTAGAACAACCAGTTCCAACTATTGTCTTTTAGTCTAGTTTACTTGTAGTAGGTGATTTCAACTTGTACCTTTTAGCTTTATCTAGGAGCGTCTGTAATAGGTACTGTGTGTTTCAAGCTATAGCTAACTTGGAGTTTGTCGCAAATAGCTAGAGGCCAGTTTGCCACAAAGGGATTAGAGGTAATCCTAGGTTTATAAAAGAGTTTTTGTAAATGTTGTTTGGCTCACTGATTTAGTAAAGAGTTTGGAAAAATCCTACTGGGAAGTAGGTCGTGATTTTTTCACCTTTTGAGCCAGGTGTTTTCCACGTAAAAATCTCTGTGTTCTTTATTTTCTCTATTTATTATTCCGCAAACAATAGAGGTTGGAACACATAGAAGAACCTGGTCCTTCTATAACTAGTGCACACAAAAATCGGACACCACACAAATCACCCCCCCCCTCTTGTGTGGTGTTGACGTTTAGAACATCAATTAGTATCAGAGCGGGTTATCCTTGAAGAGGCTAACACCTTAGGAAAAGATCAAGATGAATGCACCACCTGAGAACTGGGAAGGACAATCAACCACTAGGCCTCCATTCTTCTATGGCCAGTACTAGTCCTGGTAGAAGAACATGATGAGAGGTCATATAATTGGTGAATACTATGAGCTATGGGACATAGTAACTGATTGTCCTTTGGCCACCATGAAGAAGAATGCTGAAGGAGTAGACGTGCCAAAGACAAGAGTTGACTGCAGTGCTGAGGATTTGAGAAAGTGGGAGAAAAATTCTAAGGCCAAGAAGTGTCTTGTGTGTGGACTTGGTCCAGATGAGTACAATAGAATTCAAAGTTGTACTACTGCCAAGAAAATTTGGGACACTTTGCAAGTGGATCATGAAGGAACTGCTCAAGTTAAGAGATCCAGAGGTACTCTACTATATTCTCAATATGAGAATTTCTCTATGAAGGAAGGAGAGACCATTCAAGAGATGTACACTAGGTTCACTAGACTGACTAATGAGCTGAAATCTCTTTGAAGGACTCTTCTTGATGAAGACAAGGTTGAGAAGATTTTGACAAGGGTTCTGCCAGTCTCTTGGGAAAGCAAGATCGCTGCAATTCAAGAATCCAAGAACATTGCAACTCTCAAACTGGATGAGCTAATTGGAAATCTTACTGCCTATGAACTTAGAAGACAGACAATGAAGATGGATGCTCCCAAGAAGGAAAGAAGTCTGGCACTGAGAATCACTGAAGGAGCAGATCTGAAAGAAGATGAAATGGCTATGATCACCAAGGATTTCAAGGAATATCTTATGATAGGAAAGGGCTCCTCAAGAGGTGGAAACTACAACAAGGCAAGGGTACCGGAAAAAATGACTAATGAGGGCTGCTACAAATGTAGGAAGACTGATCATCACATCAAGAACTTCCCTCAGTGGGAAGTTGAAAGGAAAAAGGTAAAGATTTCTTGATAGTTCAGATATATGTAGATAACATAATATTTGGAGCAACTACTGGAAAGCTAAGTAAAGAATTTTAATTGGGAACGAATTTGAAATGAGCATGATGGGTGAGCTTAATTTATTTTTAGGCTTATAAATTAAACAAAATTCAAATGGAACTATGATCCATTAGCAAAAATATGTGAAAGAGTTGCTTAAAAGGTTTAAAATGGAAGATTCCAAAGAAATTGACACTCCTATTGCAACAACCACAAAACTAGATGTAGATGAAACTGGTTCATCTGTTGATCAAAAGTTGTATAGGGGACTGATTGGTTCATTATTGTATCTTACTGCTAGTAGACCTGACATTATTTTCAGTGTAGGACTTTGTGCAAGATTTCAGGCTAATCCAAAAGAATCTCACCTAGCTGCAGTAAAGAGAATCCTGAGATACTTAAAAGGCATCACTGATCTATGTCTTTGGTATCCAAAAGGCAGTCACTTTAATCTTGTGGGATATGCTGATGCTGACTATGTAGGTTTTCTAGTGGATAGAAATAACACCTCAGGTATGGCACATTTTCTGGACTCATGTCTTGTGTCTTGGGCCACTAAAAAGCAGAATTCTGTAGCTCTATCTACTGCTGAGGCTGAGTATGTGGTTGCAGCCTCATGTTGTGCTCAACTGTTGTGGATTAAACAATAACTGATAGATTTTGGAATCGATATTAAATGTATCCCTATCTTTTGTGATAACACTAGTGTTATCCGTATGACAAAGAACCCCGTTCATCATAAAAGAACAAAGCACATAAATGTTAGACATCATTTTTTTAAGGGACAATTATGAGAAGGGATTGATCTCTATTGAATTTTATGCTACTGATAAACAAATTGCTGACATCTTTACAAAAGCATTGAGTAGAGAGCATTTTGAAGGGAACATGTTAGAGTTAGGGATGATTAAGATCACCTAATTGAACCAGTTCAGAATGTACATGAAAAAAAATTGGCTAAAAATTCTGACATGATGAACCTCTTTTGCCATGTATTTGATATGACTCACTAGTTACTAATGATGTTTATCTATTGTTGAAAATTGAGGCTTGATCAAGAGAATTCTGACATGATGAACCTGGTTCATCAGTGTTGGTTCATCTGAAAGGCGAGGTATGTGATCTCCACTATACACACTTTGAAATATTATTAGTTAATCATGAGCAGAACTCTACCTAATCAAGATCTTTTCAAAATCTATCCATTGTCCCATTTTTGAACCAGTACCATTTACCCTAAGAATCCCATCAAATTAAACCGCCTAGAACCTAGGGAAGTTGTAACCGTCACCTCTAACTGATCAGTTGAAGAGGTGATAAGACCTCTATAAGACCTCATGTTTTGATGCTGTTGGCCCAAGAAATTGAATGGTTTTGAAGATTGACAAAGGAACTCAAAGATGAACCAGGTCCATCACTGGAGACATAGACACATGCAGAGTTAAAGGCACATAAGGTGCACGTACAGGAGATAAACGAAATCTGAGAAATAAGAGATATATCTTGATCGAAAAGATTGAAAAATAATAAGGAGAATGACTCCTTATTTAGTAAGAACAGAATCAAAAATAAGGAAAGATTTGAGGAGTTGAGATTAACTAGAACTCTTCTACCAAGGAAGAGTAGCATTAGAACTCTAGTAAATCTCTCGTCTACTAATCCTATATATTGCAGATGGTTCTTATTGTACAGGTGTCACACAAAAGTAGAAGTTAAGCAAGAGGTTGAGAGAAAAATTAGCAAGGCAATTTTGCAAGCAGTTCGTGTGAGATTTAAGTGTGCGACTCTGAAGCTACTTGAACCAGCTAGAAGAACCAGTTCCATCTGTTGTCTTTTAGTTAGTTTACTTGTAGTAGGTGATTTCAACTTGTACCTTTCAGCTTTTTTTAGGAGCGTCTGTAATAGGTACTGTGTGTTTCAAGTTATAGCTAATTTGGAGTTTGTCGCAAATAGCTAGAGGCTAGTTTGCCACAAAGGGATTAGAGGTAATCCTAGGTTTACAAAAGAGTTTTTGTAAATGTTGTTTGGCTCACTAATTTAGTAAAGAGTTTGGGAAAATCCTACTGGGAAGTAGGTCGTGATTTTTTCACCTTTTGAGCCAGGTGTTTTCCACGTAAAAATCTCTGTGTTCTTTATTTTCTGTATTTATTATTCCGCAAACAGTAGAGGTTGGAACACATAGAAAAACTTGATCCCTCTATAACTAGTGCACGCGAAAGTCGAACACCACACAAATCACCCCTCTTGTGTGATATTGATGTTTAGAACATCAGATGCTATTGTAGTTTCATGTAACTTTCTAGGATAAAGTTAAAACAATCTGCAATTTAATAAATTAAAAAAAAAGTTACATAGGCGACCTACATTAAAAAATTTCTGCAATATAAAAACAAGTGGTTGAACATAGGCTAATCAATCTAGAGGTATTATTAGATGTTCAACCACTTGTTTTTATGAGTCAGTTGAATTCGCTAAATTTTCCTACATATTATTACTGTCTAGCAACCTGCATGCCACAGCAATTAGTTTTTTATATGTGCAACCAGAAACAAAATTAAAATTTGAATTTGATGGGTAACCTTTGAAATTCTTAACGTAAACACAATGTATTTAAAATTTATGAGTTTAGAAATTAATATTTGATGAAATTTTATTGGTTTACTTCCATATATATATATATATATATATATATATACTAATCTTCGGGTACGTGCTTTGTGCGTGTATCTCATATCATGAATAAAAACTATTTAAAGTAAAAAAAATATGTATGAGTTATTAAATAAAAATTAAAAAATAAGAGAAGTTCTTAAATATGATAAATATTGATTCTATGTACCTAATTTTATAACGAAATCAACATTGTCTCACAAAAATCCTCAATCCTTATATGCTTAAATGAAATTACGGTACATGAGTTTTGTAGTATTTGTTTATTAGCCCATACCGAATAAGCTAGAATTTTCTTTTGATATGGTATACAATTTTCCCTCTTATGTTGGGAAATTTTAGACTTGATAATAATTTTAATCTTTCTTGAAAAGATATTTTTCTATTTTATTTAACTTAGGATGTTATGAATTGAAGAAAATTTGTTTCCTTCTTGAAAAAGTATTTTCTCATTTATTTATGACTGGAATTTTAGGAATTTGTTTTTATTTTTTCTTTATTTACATTAGATATTTTAGGAATATTCAATTTTTTTTAACGTGTAGATCAATTATTTTACTTTATATTTCATATTGAACTATTTGAACTCTGTATATTTAGTTTCTATTTAAATTAGGAATTGTTAAATACTTTAGAGATAATTTCAGAAAATTAAATTACTTGTAGGAATTTGTAGTGATGTGAGATGTAAGTACATATAAAAAACATAAGGCTATCTTTGGGTTGTCAAAAAGGAAGACGAAAGTGGTCAAAGATTTTTTTTTTCTTCAAAGTTTTTGATAAACATCAATTTTCCTCTTACGCATTGTGATTTTAGGAAAATGATGGAAAAAAGTCCTAAATATTAGAAAATAATTAGATTTTTATTTTTAAATATTAGAAAAATAATTAATTTTTTTTCCTAAATATTAGGAGAAGAATTAAATGTCACCCGCTTTCGGTACCTTATTATATTATTGTTGTTATTGTTTGTTGCTTTATTTTTACCGTTCCTTAAACTGAAGGTCCATCGAAAACAACCTCTCTGCCTTTATAAGGTAGGGGTAAGGCTGCGTAACCCCTAGCCGAAGGTCTATGTAGTTGGGTTTGTTGTTATTATTGTTGTTGTTTGTCTAGTGAGAAATTAATTTAAGTGTAAAAATGATGAACAATATTTCGCTAAGTGATTTCGTCCTTTTAGTATGGCATAGATAGATTGATATATAGATACATAGATAGATAGATATATAGATAGATAGATAGGTATATAGATGGATAGAAAAATATAGATTAAAGTTTGTTGCTTACTATGCGTTCTTCACAATTTTGATAAAAAAAATCTAAACGTAAAGTAATATTAAATTACTGAGATATTATTTGTTATAAACATTTTAAATTTTTTAACCATTGACGGAGTTGCCTTCTTATTATACGTTTTTCACAAAACAGTAAAAATTTCTTTTTCCTACCCAAGAGCCAAGAACACATAATATTGTAATTATTCTTATTATCCGTTTGAGTTAAAAACAAAGAATATAATATAATTATATAACTTTACGTGTTGTTAACAAAGATAATATTATGTGTTCTTTAAAAAAGAAGTATAATTTTCTTTTCCTACGACAATATTAGTAAATGAATCCTAAAGGATATATATTTCTTTCTGAAATAATCTTTTTCCTTTAATTCTTTTAGAATAATATGATTCCTTATTTATAAAAAATATTGTGGAAGGATTTAAATTCCTAAATATTAGGAGTTCTTACATAATTTAAATAAGAAAATATTTAATAAAAAAAAAAAAAAAAATATATATATATATATATATATATATATATGATGCATTGGGATATTTATACAAATAGCCGATCAAATTACTATTGATTGTTCCTAACCGCCATACAACATTGTATACTAATTAAAATGGATTACACACATTATAAATGGATTGCTTTCAAAATATTTTATAGGCGACCTACAGTTGCAATTACTATTTTTTTTAAAAGCAGGCCGCTGGTTGCACAGGTAACCTACAATTTAACTTCGAAGATATTCAAATTGACGTTTCAATATTAATTTTCATGTGTTTTGGGTGGAACATCTTAGTAGTTAAAGGCTTAATCTAAACACAATGCATTTAGAATTTAATATTTATTAAAATTTTAGTAATTTTTTGTTCACATATATATGTATGATGCATTTAGGAAAATTATTTAAGGCGACTTACAGTTAAAAACAATTTAAAAAAATTGAGACATAAATAATTCAAAAAAAGGAAATTAAGTCGCCAATTCCACAGGCGGCCTACCGCGGAAAAAAAGAAAAAACAAGCCGCCCAAATAAATAAGTAAAAAGGAAAATTAGGCTGCTGATTATACAGGCGACCTACAATTAACAAATTTCTGCAATTTAAAAAACATTTTAAATAATCTTTTGCGACATATGGATAATATATATACAGTTCGAGTTTAAAGCAATGAGCTCAATTTCGAGCTGTAAAAATTGTAAACTTGCACTACATGAATCATACTCTTACGGTCATTATGATTATGATTACTTCTTTATTACCTTAGAAATTTAAACACAAAAAAAATGAAAAACATGATTCATTAGAAGCTCTAACTTCAAACAATATGATCTCATAACATAGATTCTGAACAAAAATAGAGAAAGAACTAATTAACCATAGCCATATCTTGGGAAAATTGTGAGTTTTCCCAATATAAGCCTCTATATAACCATGAAAAAATCTATAACTTTGTTTAAGGGTTGTAAGGCGCGAAAACAACCACTGAATTATGGCCTCCAAATCCAAATGAGTTGGAAATACCTACAAAAACAAGGGGAGAAAATAAGAAATATTAGATGAGGTTGTTCGAGCCATATAAATCGCCACTAATGCTTGTATTAGGGTAGACTCTCTACATCACACCCCTTAGGGTGCGGCCCTTCCCCGGATCCTGCACGAACGTGGGATGCTTTGTGCACCGGATTGCCTTTTAGATGGGGCTGTTCGAGCCATAGAAGCCGCCACTAATGCTTGCATTAGGGTAGGCTGTGTACATCACACCCCTTAGGGTGCGCCCTTTCCTCGGACGCTGCGTGAATGTGGGATGCTTTATGCACCAAACTGTCTTTTAGATGAGGTTGTTCGAGCCATAGAAGCCGCCACTAATGCTTGCATTAGGATAGCTAGGCTGTCTACACCGCACTCGGCCCTTCCCCGGGCCCTTTTTCTATTTATCTTCTCTATTTTGAGGCAAAAGTACTTTCTCATTAACCAACTTTTGATAGGAGATTTGTGGCAAAGGATAAAAATACATACCAACATTGACTTCATGTTCTTTCTTCACATTTGGTACAGTGTCGATTGTAACCTGAGGTTCCAAATCCTAAGTGCAAAAGTGAAGAAATTAGAGCTTAGAACGGCGATTGGACTGCAGGATAATGTATAAATAGAGGAACAGAGTTGGTCAGTAGTTACATATTGGTTGATAGTTGGATGTAGCCATCCTGTTGTTATTGCTTTGATCGTTGCAATCGCTTCTAGTCCACCAGCGGCCCCGAGTCCATGCCCAATCATTGACTGAACAACAAAGGTAAACAAATTAAACATCATCTAGTTATGCAGCCACTGCTATATGTATTTTTACGCAGACGGATCATGAGCTTAAGCACATATGAGCTATATACTAAATGAGCTATAGTGGATGGTTTAGCAATGTTGATCACTATTTACTAGGCTATTAGTGGAAAGGTAATCATAAAAAATAAGGAAATAAGTTCAGCCGGATTTCCTTATGATATCCTAGAAAATTCATGATTTACTCAAGATAACTCGGATAAGCTTTACAGTTTAAAACCTTGACCAGAATGTTCTTAGATAGTCACGAAAAAGATAGGCCTTGGGCAATTTGCTGGGGGAAAAACCTACTAGATAAATGGTCTAATTAAGATGGATACTGATCAAACTAAAGGTATTAAGATAAAAGAAAACTTTTTGTTCTTGGAGAAAATTGCATCCGTCCTAATTATCGATTAGAAGATTTAGCTTGCATGAAACACTATCAATTTCATATATTCTCCACACAGAGAGTAGCTATTTCTTTGCTTGTAATGACATTAGGACATGCAAGGGGCAGTTGCAGCAGTCCCATCCTTGTTTCTCATGATTGAGTTAATTCGATCGAGTAAACTTCCATTCATCGACAAGTAACAAACACGAGTGTACTTTCTCACCTTTGTTCCGTTCATTTTAATCTCTGAAGTATTCTTAAAAACCTTCTTGATTGCATTGACCTCAGCCAAATCTCCAGCAAGGGTTGATGTTGCATGCGCGTTAATGTAATTCACCTATTTGAGGATGTATTTAACATTCTGCATATCAGCTTTCAAATAGTACAGAACATACATAGGATGGACCAAATTAAAAAGCAAAGTTACCTCTTCAGGAGAAACTCCGGAATCGTCCAAACTTTTGGTTATGCAAGATGAAACTCCAAGTCCATCGGAACGAGGATCAGTCATGTGATGAGCATCACAAGTGACAGCACCTCCTAAGTATTCTGCTATAATATTAGCACCTCTTTTCAACGCGTGCTCCAGACTTTCCATTACCTGTTCACATTGATTCAGTTCCGTCATGTTACAAAGCCAAGAAACTTTTTGGTGGGGTAAAATGATTTTTATTGCTAGAACAACCAATTTATCAAAAGGAAGAATGTCGCAAGTTTGTGTACCAGGACACCGGAACCTTCACCCATGACAAAACCATCGCGATTCTTGTCCCACGGCCTTGATGCCTTGTGTGGTTTGTCATTTCTTTGAGATAAGGCACGACAAGCTATGAAGCCACCAACACCAGTAGGCATGATTGCAGCTTCCGTCCCACCTGCTACCATAATATCGGCTTCACCCCTTCTAATGTGATTTGCAGCCGCATAGAAGCAGTAGTTTGCGGTTGCACAAGCCGTTGAAATGGAGTAATTAGGTCCCATTAGTCCTGTATCTATAGCTAACAATGCTGACCCCATGTTGGTGATAGAGTAAGGGATGAAAAATGGACTGATTTTTTTGTATCCTTTTTGAACTAAGGATTCCACTCCACTGCTAAAAGCTGTTAATCCTCCCATTCCAGTCCCCACCAAGACACCGATTCTTGTTTTATCCATCTGCAATACATAAATGTAAGAGCGGCAGCGGAGCTAGTTTTAGGCAAGGGGGTTCAATTGAATTCCCTTTGTCGGAAAATTATACTTTGCAAATATGCCAAAAACAAACATGTTTGGTTATATAACTAATCGTTGAATACCCTTAACATAAGGAAGATTTTAATGTAACGGAAAAGGGAGTTAAAAAATTTACTTCATGTCACATGCATGTTCAAATCCTAGATGTGCCCTACTATGAATTTCTGTTTCCTCCGTTGTATAAGAGATTATGTTCTTCTTACATGTGGATGCTTATGGGGGTGAGCTAGAAGCCGACGTCCGGGTTCGGTTGAACCCAGTAGCTTTAGTCCAATTCTGTGTTTGTATTAAAAAGTTGACTAAATATATACAAAAACCAAATTATGAACCCATGTCGCTATTCTAGATTTTAGAAGGTATAAAGTTCAAATTCTGTCTCTGCTTCTAGATGCTTACACCTATTTCAAACTTAAAAGTTGAAGCATTGAGACTCACAGTTTCAAGAACTTCTTGGCCAAGGTTGGCATCGTTAAGGGCTTTCTTGCCAGCAACGAGACAGTACCTCCAACAGTCATCTAGACGACGATCATTCTTCCCGTCTATGTAGCCTACGGAGGAGAAATCACGAATCTGTCCTGCAAATCTGACAGAGTAACTCGAGGCATCAAATCTGTCGATCAAAGTGATTCCACTTTGTCCCTCGACAAGTTTATTATAGAAATTGTCGATATCACTTCCAAAGACTGAAACAAGGCCCATTCCACTTATGACAATCCTTTTCTTTGGGTCCTTTTCTCTTTTGGGAGCTGAAGCCATGGTCCTGATTCTTCCACATTTTACAGCTGCTTTTAAGAATTTCATTGGATTAGAATTTTCAAAATGCTGATAATGTAGAGCGCTAGAAGAAGTAAGTGTTCACGCTCTTAGAATTTTCGAAACGCTGTAACAAAAATTTAAGAGCGTGAACACTTATGATCAAAAAGGTCGACTCAATCGATACATCATTGAGAACAAAAGTTTGTAACTAGTAAATACACAAGATCATGCTGATAATGTAGCTTGAGTAAACATGAACTTGCAACAGTTGGGAAGTTCAAATCATAGTGCCAGACACCTAGGGAAAAGGAAAATAACAACAACAACAACAAACAACAACGAACCCTGTGTAATCCCATAGAAGCTCAATAAATCATTAAACTATGTCATATGCCATGTAACGGAAACTGCTGCAAATTCATTCCCATTTCCTGATTTCTTGAATGCTAACTTGCTAAGAATCTCATCAAAGCCTATGTTTAAAGAACACAACATTTTAAATTGGAAATAGCAATACCATCTAAAACTTATGGAACAAGATATAACTAAAGAAGGATTTAAATTCTATACATCGACGCTTGAAAGATTTTTCACACTATCACGTTAGTTATTCATTTTTTATAAGGTCATCAATTAATGCATATCATAGAGATAAACCTATAAATACCTAATACGCAGTGACGGAGCCAGAATTTTCACTAAATGAAGTCAAAATACAAAGACATAAATACACAAGAACTCAAGAGGATTCAACATACAGTATATATACACACTAAAAAATTACTTATCTACACATTTTACAGCTGCTTTTAAGAACTTCATTGGATTAAAATTTTCAACAACAAAAGCACAGAATATCAAGTTTCCAACAATTTCCGCGTGGAATTTTGGGAAGGAAATAAAGAAGTGCATCCGCCGGTACAAAAACTTAAGAGCGTGCCACGATTAAGATCAAGAAAAGGTCCACTCAATTGATACATCATTGAGAACAATAACTCATTAAACTCTATCATTCACCATTTCTTCTAAAAGTGCTGCAAAATCATTTCCATTTCCTCATCAATTAATGCGTATCATAGAGATATTCTTATAAATACCTTATAAGCAGTGGCAGGGCTAGAATTTTCACTAAGTGAAGTCAAAATACAAAGAGATAAATACACAATAAGTCAAAGGTATTCAACATATAATATATATACATCATAAATTTCCGGCAATATTGACCCCCCTTTAAAAAAGTGGCTTGTCCATTGCTTATACTGTTCGGATATACTATTAATCATGCGGTTTAGACATAGTATTTTGTTTTTATTCTTTATGGAATAATTGTTTATTTAATTTATTCAATTCAATTAAGTATTATTTTAAATAGATCATTCGTTACATGTGTGTCCTTTTAGTTATGAAGTAGACAATTTAGTGTATGGAGTCTTAGCTCATGCACAGTAGATTAAGTTGCCGGTTCTCATGATTAATAAACTATGTTGACGATCAAAAATATTATTGGACAAAGTATCTTGATGATTGTAGCTCAAGATTATAGGATAATTTGTCTTGATTATGGGAGGTTTTACTCTGACTTCTTGTGCTAGTATACTTAGTGTATATTGAACGGACCAAGTAGAGAAAAGATGTTTTTGTATTGAATATATATAAATATTTTCTCTAATTCATTAAATAAGCTTATACTCCTACTCTTGATATAATTATTATGATCAATATAATTTGTTTACTGTTTTGATTTATCAAAAGGTACGACTCTATTCAGAGTTAGTGTATCCCTAATAGATTAGACAATAGTGAATAATATTTGTGAAATAATAATTAGTTGATAGAATCCATGACTCGGTTTTGAGGTTGATGATACCCCTTTATGTAAGCTTATAAGTTTTCATTTGAAAATCCAGCCGATGGATTTTGTATCCGTCACATGAAATAGTTTAAGCGGAATTATAAAGGATTTAATTAGTTGATTAAATTAAATTTTCAGTGATTTAATTTAATTTAATTGACTGATATTTGAGATCTTAACATGGGGAGTTAAAATAAGTGTTACTGAATTTTCGAAATTCATATTGAGGAGTTCAATTGCAGTTTATAGTGGAATAAACTGCAATTAATTATAGTGAGAATTAATTCATGCTAATTTCGAATTAATGCTATAATTAGTAGTCTCTTATTATTTATGTGGTCCCTGCTATGCCTAGTAAAAACATGGGCTTAACTTGGGTAAAAAGTGACTTGGAAAAAGTCATCCGGTAGAGTTAGATTAAGTCTTACACGTTTTTTGGAGCATAATTTCGGCCAAAAAAGAGTCTGCTTAAGGAAGACTAATTTCACACAATAACTGACTTCTTAGAGTTGTATTGTTCTTACTCACTCAAAGCAAATCTGTTCAAGGTTTTACTAGGCATATAGCAGAAGACTGCAGCCCTGGATTCTTGCTGTGTGAAAGATTTGTGCAATGATTTCAAGAGGTTAGTACTTCTAATCTAGTAATTGTAGCATTGTCTAGTTTATATGTATTTGATGCCTGAATTGTATGCTTGCTTCCGCTGCGAATGTTCTAATATATACATGAGCTAGTTGTATATATTTTCTACACTATCAGCGCATAGAACTTAAAACTCTTAGAAAAATAGCAATACAGGATAATTAAAAGTCAAGCAAAATTCTTTTGTCTGTTTTTTTATACAAGCAAATCAAGAACTGAAAATGCAGGACTAGCAAAAGAAATATTGTACCTTTTGGCTTCCAGGGATTAGAAATATTGTATTGGAACAAAGAAGAAACCCCATTTCTCCCTGATTCTCTCTGCTGCAAAATCAAAGCAGAAGAACAAGTACCAGTAATACTAGACATTTTCTTAAAAACAAAATTTTGCTTATAATTATTTGGCACTGTACTATCATTTGGAAAATATATAGGGAAAAAAGTAGATGAAATGACAGAGAAACATTGAACAATAAGGAGGGGAAAACAAAGTTAATTGAGTTGGGATTTAATTTGGAGAGTCCGCCAACTAGCTATTTCTATGAGAATTAAATTAAACTACTAGACATTGTCTGTTCGAATCGTTGCCTAACTAATATCGCCAATGCGTATACTCATACATGTGAAATCAGATTAAGAATTTAAGTTTTATACTTTGACAGATAACGTATAGTACATTTTTTATTAGGTAAAATTTACCTATAACAAGAATATGATATGATAACCTGAAAAATAAAATAATAATCAATTAAATTTTGTAACTTTTTATGTGATTGGTATATATAGCTTGAACCTTTAAATTAAAGACAAACTATCCATCATCCGATGAAAAAGTCAAAGACAAACGTATGAATCTAAGACTACATTAATGGAAAGTCATCCATTAATGGAAGTCCACATAGAAACAATCCCGTACAAAAGGCAATTTGAACCCAAACTCATTCAACCCGCTTAATCCGTCTAAAAATTAATGGGTTGGGCTATAAATATTTTAGTTCATGGGTCTATTTGGGCTGAACTCAAGTTAACCCATTATTTTTTGTAATCCATTCTGACTCATTAAGCAGCCCAAATACAACCCATAAAACTCACAAAAATAAGTAAAAATTACACGGGGCGCCCTATTTAGGCGCCCCTTTTTAACCTGTAGCCGCTTTGTTTTTATGTTTGCACTCGTACCCGTTTTTTTGTTAAAAGCCTTTCGAATAGATAATTTTACCCTTTTTACTAAAAGACTACTTTCTCTTCAAGTAAACATCATTCCTCTACTTTGCAAATACTCTCTCTCTCCCGTTCTTCGCTTTTACGAAATCAAAATGATTATCGTCATTGTTTTTTGATTTTTCAACTGTTTGTTCGCCAACAATATTACGTATAATCACAGGTACATTGCAGTAACTTTACGATCTAATTTCTGGGTTTTGTTTGTTTTTGTGATAGTCATGTTCTATAGGGTTTTGTTTGTTTTTCTGATATTCATGTTCGATAGTTTGTTAGGATTTAGTTCTATAGTGATTTTTTATCATGTATACCTTAATTTTATGGAGCTGATGTTTTTTGTTTTTTGTGTTTAATTATTGGTGTTAAATTTGTGCTTTGCTGAAGTTTTTTGTTTTGTAACTGGTTAACTTCAACATTTTAGCAGGTGATGTTTTGTTTTGTTTTTTGTTAGTAGCTGATGTTTTTTGTTTTGTTTTGGTGCACTTCAGCATATTGGGAGCTTAAATTTTTTTGTTTTGTTTTGGTGACCCTTCAACATATTGGGAGCTGATGTTTTTTGTTTTGTTTTGGTGCACTTCAGCATATTGGGAGCTGAAGTTTTTGTTTTGTTTTGGTGACCCTTCAACATATTGGGAGCTGATGTTTTTTGTTTTATTTTGGTGAACTTTAGCATATTGGGAGCTTAAGTTTTTGTTTTGTTTTGGTGATATGCTGAAGTTTTTGAACGTGTGTGTCTGTTTTTAATGAACATTCTATAAATTCTTTAGTTAGGGAGCTGAAGTTTTGTTTGTGCTTTTTGTTATATTTTTTGAAAGTGGGAACTGAAGTTTTTTTTTGTGTTTAATTATTGGTGTTATATTTTTATGAAAGTGGGAGCTGAAGTTTTGTGTTTTGTAACTGGTGAACTTCAACTTATTTTTGTTTAGGAGCTAAAGTTTGTGCTTTATTTTGGTGAAACTTCAGCATATATGGAGTTGAAACTTTTGTTTTGTTTTGGTGACCCTTCAACATATTGGGAGCTGATGTTTTTTATTTTGTTTTGGTGAACTTCCGCATATTTGGGAGTTGAAGTTTTGGTTTTATATTTGCTGAGTTTGTCTTCTTTGAGCTAAAGTTTTTAACTGATATCTTTTACTTTCTTTCAACATATGGCTTCTACAAATCCTACAGCACCTTCAAATCCTCCAGCAACTAAAGCATCTAAAAATCGTATACTATCAAAAGGTCCTTCAGTCCGTTGTTCCTCCTACAAGAACAGGGGAAAAATATTTTGAGTTTAGAGATTGGTTTAACTGTCGTGCTTATCATTTGGAAAGGTAACCATGATTTGAAGAGTTTAATCAAAACTTTCTTGTCTCCTGCACAAGAAGATAAGCTAACTAATGGTACTTTTCGGTATATTTTGGCTATGGAGAACTTCAAATGCAGCATGAAGTTGGTTCATTGCTTGTGTCTTTCTCGAATATTCACCAATGATCGAGACTCCATTAGTTTCAAGATTTTTGGGCATAATGTATCGTTCACCCTTGAAGAATTTCACATTATGTGTTGTTTGAGGATCACCACACATAATGTTGAAAAACCATCTAAACGAGAGAGCACGGTTTTGAAATGATATTTTGGTAAGNATGTGTCTTATGAGAAACTCATTACGTCAATGAAACATGCATTGGATAACCAATCCAACGAACATTCAACTGAGTATACTGTTGGTGGATTTCCATATCCGTTGTGTGTTTGGTTCTATGAGCATTTCCCCTATCTTCGGAATATGTATATTAAAGACGACGAGTACCTTGATTCCCCTCAGGTTCCGTTATGTATGTGTGGGAGAGCCTAAATATAAAGAACTTGAGAAATATTTCAGTAATTATTCTGTAAGTGAATATTTTTTTATTTTTGTAGTTTTGTTAATATGTTGACGTATTACTTTTATTTTATTTTTATAATATTCTTTTTTTGTATTAAACAGGAATATCGGAATTTTAAGGTATTGGATATAATTCCTACAGAAGAGGAATTGAATTCAATGCCTTTGATTGGATAATTTTCATGCAGCCGGATTCGTTCAAGGGTAGTTAATGCGGTTCCTTCAACTGGTGAATCACCACGTAGTCGGAGTCGATCAAAAGAAACCCGTCGAACTTTAACTGGTGAATCACCTCGTACCCAGAGTCGTAACCGTTCTACAACGGCGTTTGACAATGAATTAGTCAATACAATATGTTCTGTAAGTTTTGTGCTGAATTTTTATTTTTATTTTTTTGTTTTTGTAAAACTACAGCATGTTTTAAGCTGAAGTTTTGTTCTGTTTGTGCTGAACTTCAGCATTCTAGTAGCTTAAGTTTTGTTATCTTTGTGATGAACTTCAGCATTCTGGTAGCTGAAGTTTTGTTCTGTTTGTGCTGAACTTCAGCATTCTAGTAGCTTAAGTTTTTGTTATCTTTGTTATGAACTTCAGCATTCTAGTAGTTGAATTTTTGTTCTGTTTTTCCTGAACTTCAACATTTTAGTAGCTTAAGTTTTTATTTTCTTTGTGATGAACTTCAACATTCTAGTAGCTGAAGTTTTGTTCTGTTTTTCCTAAACTTCAGCATTTTAGTAGCTTAAGTTTTTGTTCTCTTTGTGATGAACTTCAGCATTCTAGTAGTTGAATTTTTGTTCTGTTTTTCCTGAACTTTAGCATTCTAGTAGCTTAAGTTTTTGTTCTCTTTGTGATGAACTTCAGCATTCTAGTAACTGAACTTTTGTTTTGTTTTTCCTGAACTTCAACATTCCTAGTAGCTTAAGTTTTTGTTCTCTTTGTGATGAACTTCAGCATTCTAGTAGCTGAAGTTTTGTTCTGTTTTTCCTGAACTTGAACATTCTAGTAGCTTAAGTTTTGTTCTCTTTGCGATGAACTTCAGGATTCTTTTGTACCTGAAGTTTTGTTCTGTGTCTCTATACTAGAAGGTAACAAGTGAGGTTAAAAGGCATGCAGAAGCAGAAAGAAAAATAATTGTGAAAGAAGTTGTTGCGCAGTTTAAAGAGGATGAGCGATCTGCTATTGTTGATGCGATTTTTAAAAAAGTCAAGGTAAGCTAATTTACAGAGAAGTCTTTTTTTTCTGTGCTAATGTTATTTAGATTAATCATTGTTAGTAATTTTTTTTTAGGAATATTTTGATGAGAAGTTTCAAGAGTTGTTTAAGATTGTCGACAAATCAAATGGAACAGACGATGGCTCCATTATGAAGTCTCGACAATATGATAGGATGAATTACTCATTTGAACATATATCGGATATTAATGCTGCTCATGATGAAGCGCATGAAAATGTTACACATGTGAAAGTGGATGTTGAAGGAGATCAATGTGTTGAACAACAATTTAACAACGAACATCCCAGTGTTGATCGACCGAGCAAAGATGTAATTGATGAACAGTTATCAACTGTGAATGTTGGAAGCAAGAAAAGTGTAGATAATCAAGTTGTTGATTATGAAGGAGATGCACCAAGTTGTGCTTTAGGCAGTGATCTTGCAAAAGGCAATTTGATTGGTGATGGAGATCATGCACCTGTTGGTACTGAAGAACGGACATCGAGTGATGCGTGTACCAATATTGAGAGAGGTAATCCGTTTGTAGACGCACTTGCTATTTGCGCTGAAATCGCTTTGCTAGGTGAAGCGACACAGGAAATTTATAGTACAAGTATAAGAGTTTTCTATATATATATATATGTAGGTCATTTATCCGTCCCCCCTCTTTATGAACATGCAGTGGAAGTTAATACAGCTGAAAAACTCTCTGATGATGCTGATTTTAATGAAGATAGAGTTGATAAAATGTTTTCAGAGAATACTCAAATGCTCCTCGATGTTGCTGCACCATTGGATGAACCTGAAGCTGCTGATATCGACAAAAGCATGCAGGAAACCACAATGCAAGATAAATGTCAAGGTATTCTATAGATCATGAATTTATTACATTTGATCCAAGTATATTTTTTACAGTTTGAAATTTTACATACTTTATTTTTTTTTTGTATGTTTTTTGATTATTATTTAGAAGGATTGGATGTAGCTTCAAAAGAAATTGGTGAGATTCTTCGGCTATATGAAAAAGGAAAAATACATCTATTCACACTTGTTGGCTCACAAACAGGTGTGAATTGTGTTTGTATTATTTTATAAAATTTAGTCAGTATTATTTAAATTATTTTTTTTGCATGAAGATATAGGCATATTTAACCCTAATGGAAGTGAATCCGTTGGAATTCAAACACCATCTGTGCACTTAGACCAGGTAGTTATTTTTTGTAATTCGATTACAAGTTATTTTGTTTGGCCTAATGTGTGTTTTGTATCAGTTGTATTTATGTATATATTTTCCTTGCTTTTGCAGATATCATCTGATGCATCACAACTTCTTCCAAATCCTAAGAGAAGGAAGATTTCCATGTCTCCTAATGTTATGAGTGACACCGGTGATATCCCCAACTTCAACATATGTTCATTTTCAGTTGGTATTATAGAAGGGACTCGTTCTGAAGGCAATTATGCTGATGCTGTTGTTGGTGTAGAGAGACAAGAAGATTGTGAACAGTAGCGAGTTAGTCAAGGATCTTCCACCATGGCTATGGAATTTCCCCCTGCTGCTGAACATCAGTGAACAACAGGGAGTTGGTGAAGTAGGTGGTACCATGGCTGTGGAATCTTCCCCTGCTGCTGAAATGCAGCAGTTAGTTGTGACAGAACAGCAGGAAGAGCAACCAAAAAGAAAAGCAGTTAAAAAAGAGAAAAGGATTCGTATGGAGAGTATTTGGTTGAAATCTCCTTATGTTGTTCCTAAACAAAAGCGACGGGGGCAAGATTGGAAAGAAGGAAAGACTACACGAAGGTGTCCCTTCCATTATGTTAATCGAGACAGTAGAATTATCGAAAGATTTAATGACTGGTTGAAGAAGGATGACAGTGAATATAATTCCAATCCATTCAGATTATCTAGAATGCCCATTCCAAAGTCATTCTTTACCGAGCTTGTGGATCCTAACTCTGATCTTTCGGATAAAGTGAGTTATTAAGTTTGTTTTTGATTAAGTTTTCAACTGTATTTCTCAAAATCTCAGGTTATTTTTATAGTATAGAAAGCAGGACATAACTTAAGCATATTTTTAGTGCTGAAGTTTAGCAATTAAAACCAAAACTTCAGCTTGTTTATGCTGAAGTTTTCTGAAAATGAACTAAACAACGTCAGCATTTATGCTGAAGTTTTGACATGCAGTCTCTAATTTTTTTTCCAAACTTTTTAAATCAAACATGCTGCAGCTTTTTTAGATTATTTCCTAATACTTCAAACTCAATATACTTAAGTTTTTGTCATGCAGTTTGTAGTTTCTAATTGTAATGCATTTTTTCAAAATTTCATACTTATATGCTGAATTTTTGTGATGCAGTTTTGTAGTGCGTTTTTTTTTAAATTTCATACTTATGTATGCTGAAGTTTATTATTTCACATATTTTCTTTTGTTGTTGTTCTATTGCAGCATATTGAAGTGGGCATATATTTCTTGCAAAAAAAATATTGCTATCTCCTTCCAAGTTATCCAAAATCAAGATGTGCAATAACAGATTTACTTTTTGATCAGTATATGACTAAGCTAGGTATTGTTCATCCTACAGCTGACAAAAAGAAAAACAATTTTAAAAATGAGGGAAAAGGCAAAAAGTTAATCAAAGAGAAAGAGGACATCCAAAAAAAAAAGATGAAGAGGCTTCTAAAGAAGAAGAGGAAGTGGTGTTTCAGGAACTTACAGAGTATACTTGGATTGATGATCAATCAACTGGTGAAATGGTGGCCACCTACGTAAGAGGCACTGACATCTCATGTGGTATCTCATGGGCATGTGCTGAAAAAGTATTTTTTTCATTTCGACTTCCGCCAACAGGGAATCAGACATCAACGCACTACTTTTTTGGAATTCTGAGCTTTAAAGAGAAAATTATATATGTGTATAATTCCTTAAAAAATATACCATATGAAAGTGCGTTTAAACATGTCGAAATTTATGCCCGGTTGATCCCACACTGTCTCAAATGCTTGGACTTTGCGTCACACAATAAAAGTTGGGCAGAAAATTGTGTGGATAAATTTCAAATTATGTGGATGAAGACACCCCTACAGGGTAACAAGTACGTGTTTGGCATATCTTTTAACGATGCATCTTATGTTTATTATTTTTTCTTCTTGTGTTAACTATTCTTAAATTCTTGTTTCACGTGTTTTTGTAGTGTTGATTGTGGTATATATACTCTTAAGTTCATGGATATGCGGTTTAAGAGAGAAGATATCATGAATTTCAATCAAAGTCAGGCACTGACATTCAGGAGAGAATTGGTTGCAAATCTGTGGGCTCATGCAATGTGGAAAAAGGAAAGTGGCTATGATACTCCAAAAGAGAAATTAGGAGATGACTATGGAGAATATGACGATACTCTGTGTGAATTTTTTTAATAGAGTATAACTTGTAAATGAAAAATAATTTTTTCTTTTTTTTAAAGGATATAAGTGAAAATTAATATCTTTTATCATGAATTTTTAGTATATTTTTGATGAAATTCAGCATGCTAAACTTCAGCATGAAGTAAACTAATGAATCCAGGAAAAAACTTCAGTTTGTCTTGTGCTGAAGTTTTTACAACCTTACTAAAAAATTTCAGCTTGTCTTGTGCTGAAGGTTTTTCAAAAAGCTTTTTCTGATAAACTATTGAATACATGAGAAAACTTCAGCATATAGAGAGCTTAAGTTTTTACAAATGAACTGATTAACTTCAGCTTCTTGTGCTGAAGTTTTTAAAAAAGCTCGTGACAAAACTATAGAATTCAGGACAAAACTTCAGCATATGAGGTGCTGAAGATTTTACAAATGAACTAATTGACTTCAGCATCTTGTGCTGAAGTTTTTCATAAAGCTGTATTTTTTTAACTTGATACTTATATTTTTTACATTTACTAGTTTCACCTACCACCTACTTATCTTATAACATTCAATTTCTCTGAACGTAAAGCATTAAACAGACTTGAAAAGTTACTTTTATATTTATAGATATTAAATTGATTAGGTGCACTCTTTGGTTATATAAACAATCTCTTCACTTGAAAATTTCATAGTCATCCACAGACTCCTATCATATTTCTTTAAATTTATATTCAAAGATAAACAAGAAAGTGTTGACAAAGACATGCTTATTGGGTGTAGCAGGGAATTCGTGGGGAATCAAAGATAATGAAGGAGACGTCCTGAAATTTCATATGTGAAGGAGACTGGCCACAAATTGTGGTGCACGACACACTCGAGTTCTGGGATATTTGTGATGCACCACAAATTGTGGCCAGTCTCCTTCACACATGAAATTTCTGGACGTCTCCTTCATTATCTTTGCTTCCCACAAATTCCTATATGCACACCATTTAAGCATGTCTTGGTGATCATGGAAAGTGGAAACAAGATAGAAATTATGAAAGTCCAAAAGGGCAAGAAGGACATGACTATGGAGAATATAAAGAGACTTTGTGTGAAAATCTTTGAATAGAGAATAACTTATAAATGAAAACCATTTTTTTCATTTTTTTTCGAGGATGTAAGTGAAAATGAAATTTGAATTTTGTGAATATACATTAATTTGTGTGAATTATGTGTTCTCTGTCTTTTATATTTTTCTTCTATTCGCATTATCAAACATGATAGTGCTGAAATTTTTACAAATGAACTAATTAACTATAGAATCCAGGGACAAAAACTTCAGCTTAGAGAGTACTGAACTTTTTATAAATGAACTAATTTACTTCAGTATCTTGTTCTGAAGTTTTTCATAAAGCTCATGACGACTAAACTATCGAATCCAGGGATAAGAACTTCAGCACACTGGTAGCTGAGGTATTTAAAAATGAGCTAATTTACTTCAACATCTTGTGCTGAAGTTTTTCATAAAGCTCATGATGACTAAACTATAGAATACAGTTCAGCACGTAGGGTGCTGAAGTGTTGACAAATGAACTAATTTACTTCAGTATCTTGTGCTGAAGTTTTTCATAAAGCTCATGACGACTAAACTATAGAATTCAGTGATAAAAACTTCAGCACATTAGGTGCTGAAATGTTTATAAATGAACTAATTTACTTCAGCATAAGATGCTGAAGTTTTTCATAAAGCTCATGACGACAAAACTTCAGCATATTTTTTAAATTGATACTTATATTTTTCGCATTTACTAGCTACTTTTTCTCTTTTATCACCTATTTATCTTACATTTACATTTATCGTCTGAAAATTTATGAGGCTGAAGTTATTTTATTATTGTACAAAAACTGTGGACAGGCTGAAGTAACATTTACCACTTACTTGTTTTACCACCTACTTATCTTTCATATTGAATTTCTCTGAACGTAAAACAGTAAAACATACCTGAAAAGCTACTTTTACATTTATAGATAATAAATTGATTAAGTGCACTCTTTGGCTATAGTAATAATCTCTTCACTTGAAAATTTCATAGTTATCCATAGATTTCTATCATATTTTTTTAAATTTATATTCATCCTTAGTCTTTTATCTTTTTTTGAAGAAAGAATGTCTGGTGCAAGTGGAATTAGGAAGCTTTCAATGGAAGAAATTATGCAGAAGTGAGATAGTTTGAAGTCTGATTGGAACAATAACGTACCAATGTGTAACCTTATGCAAAAGTGGGATCAAATAAAGGCTGATTGGGAAAGAATCAGACCAAAGTTTATTGCCGATGAATCATTCCAGCACAGGATTAACCTTGAAAGTAGTTGTCAAGGTTATCCAAGCTCATTTGAGAAGGTTGTCCAGCAGAAGAAAAGAATGTGTCATGTCTCCTATTTTCTAGTCATGGAGATATTCATTCCCCTGGGGGATCTTCGAACCTTAGATGACTCTCCATCAGTAGAAAATATTCCTCTTCATTCCCCTATGTCTCATGTCTATAATTTTCTAGTCATGGAGACGTTCATTCCCCTGGAAGATCTTCGAACCTTAGATGACTCTCCATCAGTAGCACGTATTCCTCTTCATTCCCCTCATACGCCTACCATGTAGCCTTCTATAAACTGGGGTTTTTGTTGTTGTTGTTGTTGTTGTTGTTGTTAATTGTAATTGGTAGTGAAAATAAAATGAATTGTGTGAATAATGTGATCTCTGTCTTTTAAATTTTTCTTCTATTTGCATTATCAAATACATGTGTCTATTTTGTCTTAGGTTAACAATATGCTGAAGTTTTTTCAAATGAACTAATTGACTATAGAATCCAGGGACAAAAAGTGCAGCATAGGGAGTACTGAACTTTTTAAGAATTAACTTATTAAACTATCGAATCTAGGGATAACAAATTCAGCACAGTGGTTGCTGAAGTATTAAAAAATGAACTAATTACTTCAGCATCTTGTGCTGAAGTTTTTCATAAAGCTCATGACGACTAAACTATAGAATACAGTGATAAAAATATCAGCACGTAAGGTGCTGACGTGTTTACAAATGAACTAACTTAGTTCAGCATCTTGTGCTGAAATTTTTCATAAAGCTCCTAACGACTAAACTATAGAATCTAGTGATAAAAACTTCAGCATATTAGGTGCTGAAGTGTTTACGAATGAACTAATTTACTTTAGCATGAGATGCTAAAGTTTTTCATAAAGCTCATGACGACTAAAATTTAGCATATTTTTTTAAATTGATACTTATCTTTTTTGCATTTACTAGCTACTTTTTCNACTGTACAAAAACTGTGGACAGGCTGAAGTAACATTTACCACTTACTTGTTTTACCACCTACTTATCTTTCACATTGAATTTCTCTGAACGTAAAATTTATATTTATCCTTAGTCTTTTATCTTTTTTTGAAGAAAGAATGTCTGGTGAAAGTGGAAGTAGGAAGCTTTCAATGGAAGAAATTATGCAGAAGTGGGATAGTTTGAAGTCTGATTGGAACAATAACGTACCAATGTGTAACCTTATGTAAAAGTGGGATCAAATAAAGGCTGATTGGGAAAGAATCAGACCAAAGTTTATTGCCGATGAATCATTCCAGCACAAGATTAACCTTGAACGTAGTTGTCAAGGTTATTCAAGCTAATTTGACAAGGTTGTCCACCAGTTTGATTGTTTTAAGTTTCCCATCTGGGACGACTATGTCAAGCTGCAAAACGACCTAAGGAGTCTTCCTTCTCTTATGGACAGAGTAATAGTTGAACAAAGTGAGTTGGGTCCTGAGTTCAACAAGTTGAAGACTGATCTCATTGGACTTTGTGGTCTTTTGCCCAAGTATCCTATAGTTATCTCTGATTCCGATGATGACGAAATATTTCGAGAAATTGATGAGTATTGTTCTGATAGTGGCGATGATGCTTAGTTTTTGTAATCATCCTTTTTTTATGTTTTTTATATTGTGCTTTTTTGTTAATGTTTTTCATGATTCTACTTTTTGTTTTGTCAATGTGTATGATGGCCTTGTTTTTCTTAATGTTTTGTGTTGTTTATATAAATGAAACTTGAACATTTTATGCTTAAGATTTGTGTGTGTGTGTGTGTGTTAAGGATATGTATTTCACATACAGTTTTTCTTGCTGAAGTCATTGCGTACTTTTTTAAAATGCAACAAAAGCTGTAAGCCTGCGCAAAAAAAAAGAGTGGTTTGTACTTCAACAATATATAAAAGAGTGCAAGAGTTTTTTTTTATTTGTACGAAAACAACCACATTTGAAATATATCATACAAAAATGAAAGTCTAAATTCTGACCAAGAATTATTGAATGTTGGAGTATTTTTCAGCGTGTTTCTTCAAATATGAATGAGGTGCTGGAGAAAATAAGCAAGTTGTTCTATTATGCCCAATTTGTTTACATCGACTGCATTTGGTAGACTTCCATGGTACTAATTCAGTGGCTGGCATATGCCTCTTTTTTTGTCTTCTTCCTTGTAAAATATCCACATCGGGAGGTTTTGTGATCTCAGATTCTACATTTGGTGGAATATCCCATGATTTTTTATCTCTCAAGTATTCACATGTCCTTCATATGTTTTAAACCATGTTTCCTTTGAATACCAATTTGAGCAGTAATCAGATTTTTGCAAATATCTCTTATTAGTAGCAGCAATTGCATGTGGACAGGGCAATTCATCAAGTTGGAATTCCAAGCAGTCACAAGTTCTCTTTTTTAAGTCCACAATGAATTCGATTCCTTTACTATTTATTCTAAACAACATTGAATCAAGGTTGAACACCTAAGAAGGAATAGAAAATTAAGATAAACTATATTAGTGTATTATTGATTCAAAGAGAAAAAGTATGAAGTTTTTTATATATAAGCAGTAAATCACTACAGCAGATATAAAAAGCAGAAGTAATTATGGTGAAGTTTTTCAAAAAGATCATGACTACAAAACTATAGAATTCAGGACAAAACTTCAGCACATGGTGTGCTGAACTTTTTACAAATGAGCGAATTAACTTCAGCATCTTCTGCTAAAGTTTTTCATAAAGCTCATAACGACAAAACTATAGAATCTAGGGACAAAATGTCAGCATGTTGGGTGCTAAAGTTTTTACAAATAAACTAATTAACTTCAGCATGTTGGGTACTGAAGTTTTTACAAAAAACTCATGACGACAAAACTATAGAATCAGGGACAAAACTTCAGCTAGTATGAAGTTTTTTATATGTAAGCAGTAAATCACTGTACCATATATAAAAAGCAGAAGTGATTATGCTATAGAGAAAACATGCTGAAAGTAAATCCTGAAGTTAATAAATATACGCACAATCATTTTGCAAGCCAAGTCCATCTTCTTAGTCATGTCTTCTTCTGCCCATATTGATACTTTGTAAAAAGTTTCATTTGCTTTTTTCCTCCGTTCATAAAACAACTTTCCCAACTTTTCTTGGATGTAATCTAACATTCTTAAAATAGGCATTTCTCTCACTTTAGTAATACGGAATTCATTGATTCTACAATATTTGTTGTCAGCATATCAAAACGTCGTCGTGGGAACCACGATCGAGCCCATCTTTCTAGAGGCAATTCCATTATGTAATTGTATATTTTCTTGTCAACACTTTTGAGTTGGGACATTAACTTATTAAAATCTTCACGTTTGTATGACCTTGCAGCGCTTTGAAAAAGATTTATTACCATGGCTTTTGCATGTCTTTGCTTTAAATTTTTCTCAAAGTGATAGAGGCAGATACCATGGTGAGCTTCAGGATAAACTTTTCTAATCCCATTTGCGATCGACTGGTTTCTATCTGACAAGAAAACAGTTCATGACGAACTTGAATTGCTTTTCTCATTTCTCCGAAGAAGCAAATATATGCCTCATTGTTTTCTAATTCTGCTACACCAAAAGATAGAGAAATATTTGATTGTTTGCATCCTTTGATACATCAACAAATAGAACGCCACGATATTTTGACTTTAAAAATGTTGAATTTACTGCAATAACAGGTCTACAGTAGGACCAACCAGCTATTGATGCTGCAGGAGCAAAGAACATATAACAAAACCTGTACAGTGAAACACAAAAAAAACAAATCATAAAGTATAAAGTTTAACTTCAAGCTGATGGTTGGTATTTGTTTTGCTTACCGATTCTGCTCATCTCTTTTTATGCTTGTGTACGTTCCTGGGTTTCTATGCACCATCATGTGTAGGTATGAAGGAAGAATCTGGTAGTTCTCTTCCGGTGTTCCCCTTATGCAAGCAATAGCTTTTTGAATAGCACGCCATGCCTTGTGATATCCAATGTCAATTCCAAATTTCTTTTTCATTTCATTTTCTACAAAGGCTGGTGTAACCTCTATCTTTTTGTCTCGAACATGTTCTAAAATTTGATCACTTATAAAATTTGATGTAGCATGCTTCTGAT
>ML421107.1:62830-84627 GCA_005239525.1 Nicotiana knightiana | reverse complement strand
ATTGATTTTAACCTCTTGAAATATTTTCTTACCTTATTCTATAGTCGACTAGGCTATTAAACTGATTCTCAAGTCTTTCCTTAATTATAATATTCTGAATCTAGTCTCTATTACATGTGACATACTTGCATTATACTTATGCTTATTTCCTTATATGTCATGTTCAGTCTTACATGATTTCATTCCTTATTTGCCACTGTCTATTATCGTTTGAGTCTAATTCCTTGATTAAGGGAAGTGCTTATGCTGATTTGATTCTAATTGGTACATATTGCTATAATTATCACTAACTATGATTCTTGCCTTATTCTCTACTTAGTTTTAAAAACTATAAATACACTACTCTTTCATTAACATCAGACACAAGCATACTCATTGCTCTCTCTCTTACTTTCCTACACACTCTCTCTTATTTACTACTGGCTACTCAGTCGGCTGAAAGCCAAGACTGAGTAACTTATTACTGCTCTACTTGCTCTACTGCTCTCTTGCTCTGCACAGTACTGTCCTATTGCTCTACTTCTCTGCACACTACTGTTCCATTCTCTCAATCTTGACTGGTATGTCTTCTATTTGATTTACAGCATCCAAAACAACATGTTTATGTTCGTATTGCACTTTCTCTTATTCCTTTTGTGCTTCTACTTGTGGTTCTACTGTTTACCCTGTAACTAGCATATCTATTCTGTCTATGTGATTTCCTTTCCTCTTATTTCAGCATGTCTACTGCTCCTCCTATTTGTTGTTACAATTCGGCCTTACTCCCTAACCCCAGTACATTATCAGCATGTGTGCGTGACCCCCTAGCTACTAAGTAATCCTGAACCCCTTCCATGAAATTAATGTGTGAACCCGTTTGGCATCCCTCAATCTAATACTGTTAAGCTCCTGGCATGAACATTTTGTGATAGAATGTGTTGTGACTGTTTAAGTCCTGTAATACTTTCTCTGATGTCTACCAGTGTGCAAAATGTGCTTTCACATGTGAACTATTTGTCCCCAATTCCCCTCTCCCCTGTTTGTGTTTATGTGTGCTATTCTGATTCTGAGATTGTCCTACTCACCTTCTTTCAAATTGGTTTTCACCAAAGCAAACTTTTATGTCACTCTCCAAAACCATTTTCAAACTGCTTTTCCATTCAACTCTTTTCTAAACTATATCAAGCACTCTCACATACTCTTAGAAGTCTAGGTTCTTCCCCCTTAATGTGTGACTTCTTAGGGACCCTTATGAGCTCCCTCTGAACTCTGACACATTAAGGCTGGCTCTTCCACACTGCACTTACTCCATCTTGGCTCTGAAATATGGGTGTGAGCACTGCCCGGGATCCCTTGAGATCCTTAGGGAGCTTTGACACACTTAGATCATGTGAAAGGTTGTGAATCAATGGCATTGAGTCATTCTGGAGATTCTGGGCCTATCAGTAGGCTCCCTATAGTATAACTTATTATTTTCTCATTTCAATTATGTAATTGTGCCCAATGGTCGTTAATAATATTTGTAAACAACTCTAGGGTCGGATAGTGAAAAGGGGTGGGTAATATGCATGTTGTAGTGTAATCAAGGGTAGAAATCATGCTTCTTAGGTTTACTCTCTCTATTCGCAATAGCAGCCATGTTACGGTACAACATGCCAAGCAGGCCATGCATTAGATATCATGCTACTTAGGCTCATATATGTTGTTTTCCTTTCAGCATGTCATCATTCATTTCCCTCACTTAGAGATCCTGCCTATAGGACAAATAATTAAGAAAATTGCTATTATGTGATTCTGCTCATATAAACGTGTTCTGAAACTTCATTTAGAAATCCTGTCTTAGGATAAAGAAATAAAACTAGAACTGTCCTTTGTGATTAATGTTCAACTGTCAGCATGTTTAAAACCAGTAGGCAAGACTAATTAAGACTTCCTCTCTGAGTTATGCAATAAATATGTCTTTGTGTTATCACTTAGATACCATGTTTAGGATCTGAACCTGAATCTGGACCTTAATTGTGTATGAGTCATGATGTTTATGTGTACTATGGGCGGAGGTATACTTGAGCCTTTTATTTTCTTTCCATGCTCCCCTTAATTGAAGTCCTATATGTTTTATTATGTGTCGCCTTAGTAATTTTTACCTTTAAAACCTGAGGGTCTGCCTAGCACCTCCCTTATAGTATAGAAGTCCTAAATTCCTCCGGGACTGATAGGAAGGGACGGGTAACAACATGCAATATAGGTCGAGACCAACACTCGATTTAGTTACTTTCACGGGGTGGGAAATGGTAGAATATGGATATGATGACCGGTGTGCTAATACCACGTGTAGCCCCTCTTCGAGGAGTGTCACACCGGGTATTGCATTGATGTGATCCATATGACAAACAACCTAGGACTTCCCCCTATCCTTTATATGCTTAGATCGTAATCCTTTAAAAATCTAACCTTCTTTACTATTTTCAAACATCTGCATGCTTAAGACTTAAATCCCCTCTTATCTGAGCCATTATTTGTTTGTTTGCTAAGCCGTACAAATTCACAAAAGCTCTTTGGCCGAACCACACTTATGGATCCTGAGGGGTGACTAATACCTTCCCCTTAGGATAATTTCAAGCTCTTACCCCATCTCTGGTTAATAGCGTAGTTGTAAATGAACCCCTTTGGTATTCTAACTCACTTTTAAAAATCGTTAGGTGGCGACTCTCAAAAACACAAAACCCTTTCCCTAAAGGAAAGAATTTTCCCAACCGAATGTCATAAACCCGATCTCCGCGAGGAAAGAGGGGGTGCGACAGTAAGATGCAGGAAAAGTTGGCAGCACACAATTCAGCAATAAAGGGGATTGAAACTCAACTGGGGCAACTGTCCATGGCCTTAAACAACCGCCCCCAGGGAGCATTGCCGGCCGACACAAACATCAACCCAAAGGAGAAAAACCCGAATCAGCTAATGGCAGTCAGTCTCCGGAATGGGAGAGATTTAGACAGGGAGCAAGAGGATGCCCAAACCAGAAGAAAGACTATGCCAGCCACTCTAGTTCCAGTCGAGATCGATGAATCAGCAGAACTCAATGAAGTGGTGGTTGAACAAGCCCATGTTGAAAAGGGTAAAGCCAAAGAAAGTGAAAAGGTTGCAGAACAAGTGGCTCCTCTTGTGCCACAACATTCTAACAAAGAACAGCCAGCAAGCAGTGGACAAAAAGTGATGCCTGCATCATTCCCTCAGAGATTGGCAAAACAAAAGAAAGAGGATCAATACAGGAAATTTATGGATGCCTTGAGGGAAATGCCAGGCTAAGCAAAGATGATGAAAGACCCGATGTCGCGGAAATTTGATTTTCAGGACCTATCCACAGTGACTCTGACACAGACATGTAGTGCGGTAGTGACTAGACCCATGGCTCAAAAGATGTCTGCTCCAGGTAGTTTCACCATTCCGTGCACCATTGGAAGTTATGCTTTTGCAAAAGCATTGTGTGAATTAGGATCCAGCATAAACTTGATGTCTTTGGCAGTCTACACAAAGTTGGGCATTGGCAGAGCTAGGCCGACTTCTATGCTGTTGCAATTGGCTGACCGCACAGTTGAAATACCGACATGGATTCTTGATGATGTGCTGGTGAAAGTGGGGAAGTTTGTATTGGGGAATATTTTGTCATTCTGGATTGCCAAGTCGACGAGGAGATTCCCATCATTTTGGGAAGGCCATTTTTAGCTACTAGGAGAGCACTAGTTGATTGCGAGACTGGGGAATTAAAAATGAGGTTGAACAATGAAGAAGTGATATTCAACGTCCAACAATCCATGAGGAGACCCAGTGAGTATGCAAATTGCTCCCTAGTGGAGGCGGTGGATGTGATCCTACATGATGAAGATGAGACCTTTAATGCCAAAGATCCATTGGGAGCTTGTTTGACAAATTTAGAGGAAATGGATGGCGAAGGGTTGGCAGAGTGGGTTATGGCACTCGAAGGCCAAGGATTTTGGAAGAGAGAACCTCGATTTGAACCCATCTATTCAGAAGAAAGAGCCTCACCACCTGCAAAACCATCAGTTGAGACCCCACCACAGCTGGAGCTGAAGCCACTTACAGCCCACCTCAGGTATGCCTTCTTGGGTCCCAACTCTACTTTACCTGTTATCATATCATCAGGTTTGCTAGCTGTGCAGGTTGAACAATTACTGAAAGTGTTGCAAGAATGCAAAACTTCCATTGGTTGGACCATGGCAGACATAAAAGGTATCAGCCCGGCCTTCTACATGCACAATATTCTTCTGGAAGAAGCGCACAAACCTTCCATGGAACATCAACGAAGGCTGAACCCGAACATGAAAGAGGTAGTGAAAAAGGAGGTGATTAAGTGGCTGGACGCAAACATCATCTTTCCTATCTCTGACAGCAATTGGGTGAGCCTCGTTCAGTGTGTACCGAAAAATGGCAAAATAACTATTGTACAAAATTAGAATAAGTAGTTGATCTCAACTCGTACAGTCACCGGCTGGTGGATCTGCATAGATTATAGGAAACTAAACACAGCCACCCGAAAGGACCATTTACCCTTGCCATTCATTGACCAGATGTTGGACAGATTAGCTGGGCGATCCCACTTTTGTTACTTGGACGGATACTCGGGGTACAATCAAATCTCAATAGCCCGGAAGATAGAGAAAAAATGTCCTTTACATGTCCGTATGTCATCTTTGCTTTTCGGAGAATGCCCTTTGGGATTTGCAATGCACCTGCCACATTCCAGCGATGTTTGTTAGCCATCTTTACTGACATGGTCGAAGATATTATGGAAGTGTTTATGGATGATTTCTCCGTGGTAGGAGATTCATTCGAAGATTGTCTCCATAACCTCAAAAGGGTGCTCAAATGATGTATGGAAACAAATCTGGTGCTGAACTAGGAGAAGTGCCATTTATGGTACAAGAACGAATAGTGTTGGAACATAGAGTGTCCAAAACGGGGATTGAAGTAGACTATGCGAAAATTGACGTGATTGAGAAGCTACCACCAGCTACTTCAGTGAAACCAGTGAGGAGTTTCCTTGGGCACGCCGGATTCTACAAGCGGTTCATAAAGGATTTTTCAAAAATTGCTAACGCTTTATGTAAGCTGCTTGAAAAACACCAGCACTTTCTGTTTTCTCATGTTTGCAGGTTGGCATTCGAGGAACTGAAAAAGAGACTGGTGACTGCACCAATAATTGTTGCACCCGACTGGGAGCAACCATTTGAATTGATGTGCGATACCAGTGATTATGCAATAGGAGCGGTCTTGGGGAAGCGCAAGGAGAAAATTATGCACCGTTATGCACCCCATCTACTATGCAAGCAGGACGCTTAGTGGTGCACATTTGAACTACACGGTCACTGAAAAGGAAATGCTCGTTGTAGTGTTTGCCTTCGACAAATTCAGGTCATTTCGATTGGCTCAAAAGTTATTGTTTATACTGACCATGCAGCCATTAGGTACTTGATAGCAAAAAAGAAGTCAAAACCCCGCCTGATTCGCTGGGTTCTGTTGCTGCAAGAGTTTGACCTGGAAATTCGTGACCGAAAGGGAACAGACAACCAAGTGGCAGACCACCTCTCAAGTTTGTAAGGGGAAGAAAAGAGAACAGAGGTTACAGACATCATCGAGACCGTTCCGGATGAGCAATTACTGGCAATGACAATGGAGGAGGCACCATGGTATGCTGATATTGCTAACTACCTGGCATGTGGTATAGTACCGCATGATTTCTCCTCAAGAAGTTTTTCCGGGATTGTCGTGATTATTATTGGTATGAGCATTTATTTTTCAAAATATGTGTTGATAACATGATCCGACGGTGTATCCCCGAGCAAGATCAACCCTCTGTTTTGCAGGCCTGTCATGCTTTTCCATATGGGGGAAACTTTGGAGCAGTCTGAACAGCAGCAAAAGTACTAGAATCAGGACTATACTGGCCTACATTGTTCAAGGATGCTCATACTTGGGTAAAAAGCTGCGATGAATGTCAAAACACGGGCAACATATCTCGTCGTCATGAGATGCCAATAACCACAATCCAAGAGGTGGAAGTATTTGACATGTGGGGAATCGACTTCATGGGGCCATTTGTCAGCTCTTACAGTAACAAGTATATACTGGTGGCCGTTGACTATGTCTCGAAGTGGGTAGAAGCGNCCCCCCCCCCCCCCGGCTATAATTAGCGATGGTGGATCTCACTTCTGCAATAGAGCGTTTTCATGCTTGTTGGAGAATTATGGTGTTCGCCACAAGGTAGCCTCACCATACCACCCACAAACAAGCGGGCAGGTTGAAGTGTCCAACAGGAAAATCAAAAGTGTCCTCTCAAAAACGGTGAATGCAACAAGAATAGATTGGGCCATGAAGTTAGATGATGCATTGTGGGCATATCGCACAGCCTTCAAAACCCCAATTGGTATGTCACCTTACAAGTTGGTATTTGGTAAGGCATGCCACCTTCCGGTTGAGCTCGAACATAGAGAATTATGGGCACTGAGGCAGTTGAACTTGGACATGGAAACAACGGGCACCAACAGAGTTAATGGGCTGCATGAGCTCGAGGAATTCAGTTTCCATGCATTCGAGAGTGCTCGATTGTATAAATAAAGGATGAAATTGATGCATGACAAGCACATATTGGATTTAAACTTCAAACCCGGTGAATTAGTGCTACTTTACAACTCAAGATTGAGATTGTTCCCAGGTAAGTTGAAGTCTCGATGGTCAGGTCCGTTCAAAGTAGTGCAAATATTCCAAAGTGGAGCTGTAGAGACCGAATCAGAAGATGGGACGAACAAATTCACATTGAATGGACAGAGGTTGAAACAGTACCTTGGTATGAGTGAAGAAAAAAGGGACAGTGTAGTGATAACTCTCGAGGAGCCCCAATACACAAATGAGGAGTGATGGCAAGAGTTTGCGTCGTGCCGCGACGTTAAATCAGGCGCTTCATGGGAGGCAACCCATGATTTTCTGTTGTTTTCTATTTTGTATTGTTGTTGTAATTGATGTAGATGTTACTAATCCATTTACTAGTGTACAGGGCAGCAGGAGTGAATATTGGAGAAGACAGGGTCAAGTCATAACTCTGGTAAGGTAAAAAAAAAAATTGGATTACTATCACCGGGGCCACGGTCGACCGCGGTAGGAAGCACACTTTCTGTCTTGGCTCACCACGGCCGTAACAAACCGCGGCGCGACCGCGGTAGTTCAAGTGTATTCTGTTTCCCAATCCCCCATTCATTGCGGCCGTGGTTGACCGCGGCGAATCCCAACACGCCCATGTAAGTTTAAAATTCGAAATTTCTTTTTCTTTTCTTTTATTATTATTAATATTTTTTTTATTTCTTTTCTTCTTTTCTTCTTTCTTATTACCCAAACCCTCTGCACCCACCCATTCCCCAACCCTATCTTAACAAAAAATCCTTCCCCCTCCCTCTTCTTCCCCCAACGATCCCCCCCCCCCCTTCTCTCATTCTCATACCTCAAACTCACCACTCTATTCCCTCATCTCCACCACCCCCAACCACCAGGTTTCTCTCTCTTCCTCTCTTCAAGTAAGTCTAATAACTCCCCTCTCTCTTAATTTTTTTTTCTTTTATTTTTTATAATTTATATGTTAATGGTAGATCTCCACCATATCTAGGTAAAAATAATTGTTTTTCTTTAGTAAATTAACTTAGCATGGCTTGGTGGTAAGATTTTGTGTTTTTGGGTGAAAATCATGTTAGTGGGTTGATGATTAGTTGAAGATTCTGGTTGCCATTGGGAAGGGTTTGTACCACAATGGGCTAACATATACATATCTAAATCTCTACACACCATGTGTTTGAAAAATTGCACATTGAGCTAAAAATTGGTAATGTGACCATCGTGGTGGTGAAGTCTGAGTAACCACCTGGTGGTCACACAAATTGAACCCTCTCTGACAATAAACCTTGTTGTGTCAGGTACTATGTCTCAATCCAGGAAACGCAGAATCCAGGCTAGTACTAGCCAAATTGACTCTATTTGATTTGTCTCAAAGGCTGTTGAGGAAAGATTTGAAGCAAAGGCAGCCCGGAAGATGGTGCATGAAGTACCAATTGACAGGTCCAGCCCTGCAGAGTGAATGCCCAGAGATCTTCCATGAGTTGAGGAGACGCCAGTTGGACGTCTTCTTTGAGGAACCGGAAGAGGCAAATATTTTGACGGTCCGGGAATTCTATGCGAATTTCTCGGAACACGCCAACCGGGTAGTCACAATCAGAAGAACACGGGTAAATGCTTCTCTTGAAGCAATACGCCGAGCATATCAGCTACCGGTCTTCTCAGGAGCGGAGGATTACTACCAAACCTACTAGACACCACCTGTCACTTGGAACCTCATTGTTCGGTCAATCTGTTTGGGAGGGGAGCCAATATGGATAAAGCATGGCATCCCTCTGAACTCCCAATCTCTCACTTGGGAAGCTAAATGCTGGCTCACCATCATTTGTAGCCGACTTCTGCCCTCCAGCAACATTACTGATGTAAATGCACCTCGTGCAGTGGCGGTTTGGTTTTTTGTCAACCGTCATGACTTCGATATGGCCAGGCTAATCCACGATGAAATTTTCATCAGATCTCCTAAGATATTCAAAGGGTTCTACTTCCCTTCACTCGTCACCAGGTTGTGCCGTGCCGCAAATGTCCCCGAGAATCGTTTCATAAAAAGCTCGCAAAGAAAGCCCCTTTCAAGGCCAGCAAAATCACAGTGGGAAAGGAGCAGCCCGTACCTATTGTTGTGGATGATGAGGATGAGGTGGTTCCTGATGCCGCCCCGCCAATGACACCTTTTGATGAGGCGGGCCCATCTCGGCCTCAGCGAAGCACCCGGATGTCTACCTTGGAGCAAGATGTTGCTGGTTTACGTACCTCAATGGATAACCTGAATGACAGAGTTGACACTCTAGTCACTCAGAATGCTAAGTCTGAGAAGAAGATAATGGCTTGGCTCCGAGCGTTAAGGCGCGCCTGTAGACTCGACCCGGCCACCGTCTCTGATGAAGACTGAAAACCAGGGAAGTCTCCTTACCTCACTGTGCATTATTCTGTTACCATGGGGCCATGTCAATTCTTTAATTGTGGGGTGGGGGATACTGTTTGTTGTTATATATATATATAACTGCTGGGAGGTTGATTGGTTTGTTGGTAGTTGAATTTTTTTATTTTATTTGAATATATATGGATTAGTGCTGGCTGGGCCCGACGATGGACACCTTTCGACGACAGGTCTCTTGAGGGTTTTGAGTTAAAAAAAACAAAAAAAAATATACATATATATATATATATATATATATATATATATATATATATATATTTACCCAAGACTCCTCCCAACGATGGACTTGCTTCTTGAGGGAAGTGAGCCTAGAGAAAACACAAAAAGATTTTTCTTTGTTAGGTAGTATATCAACCCCTTATTTTTTCTTTATACCACAGTTCTTTTCCAAGGGTTTTCACTTGAACCCGGTGTAGTTAGTTTTTTTTAGTTTAGGAGTCTTGGGCGAGATGGGAATAGGGCCTTTAAAATAACAGATTACTTTAGTGGGACACTTAGGCTCTTTAGTCGACTCGAACAAGGCCTTAAATTGTGTGTCCCTGAACGGCTCAAATGCTTTAAGGAGAGTGTCTGATTATCCTAACTGAAGTGAGTCATGTGCCATATGTGAGTGAGATTTTGTGTATTTTGTGCTAACACTCAATGCCTAGAACTTGCCCTGTGTGTTAGTCTTATTTGGTTTGGAAAGTGATATAGGCATTATTTTATTAACCCTTCTGAATATGTTTGTCCCACCTAATGTACATATCGTAGTCAACCCCATTGCGCCTATAAGCCTGTTTTCCTTGGCAACCACTTGACAAGCCTGACCCAATNTTAACTTAGCATGGCTTGGTGGTAAGATTTTGTGTTTTTGGGTGAAAATCATGTTAGTGGGTTGATGATTAGTTGAAGATTCTGGTTGCCATTGGGAAGGGTTTGTACCACAATGGGCTAACATATACATATCTAAATCTCTACACACCATGTGTTTGAAAAATTGCACATTGAGCTAAAAATTGGTAATGTGACCATCGTGGTGGTGAAGTCTGAGTAACCACCTGGTGGTCACACAAATTGAACCCTCTCTGACAATAAACCTTGTTGTGTCAGGTACTATGTCTCAATCCAGGAAACGCAGAATCCAGGCTAGTACTAGCCAAATTGACTCTATTTGATTTGTCTCAAAGGCTGTTGAGGAAAGATTTGAAGCAAAGGCAGCCCGGAAGATGGTGCATGAAGTACCAATTGACAGGTCCAGCCCTGCAGAGTGAATGCCCAGAGATCTTCCATGAGTTGAGGAGACGCCAGTTGGACGTCTTCTTTGAGGAACCGGAAGAGGCAAATATTTTGACGGTCCGGGAATTCTATGCGAATTTCTCGGAACACGCCAACCGGGTAGTCACAATCAGAAGAACACGGGTAAATGCTTCTCTTGAAGCAATACGCCGAGCATATCAGCTACCGGTCTTCTCAGGAGCGGAGGATTACTACCAAACCTACTAGACACCACCTGTCACTTGGAACCTCATTGTTCGGTCAATCTGTTTGGGAGGGGAGCCAATATGGATAAAGCATGGCATCCCTCTGAACTCCCAATCTCTCACTTGGGAAGCTAAATGCTGGCTCACCATCATTTGTAGCCGACTTCTGCCCTCCAGCAACATTACTGATGTAAATGCACCTCGTGCAGTGGCGGTTTGGTTTTTTGTCAACCGTCATGACTTCGATATGGCCAGGCTAATCCACGATGAAATTTTCATCAGATCTCCTAAGATATTCAAAGGGTTCTACTTCCCTTCACTCGTCACCAGGTTGTGCCGTGCCGCAAATGTCCCCGAGAATCGTTTCATAAAAAGCTCGCAAAGAAAGCCCCTTTCAAGGCCAGCAAAATCACAGTGGGAAAGGAGCAGCCCGTACCTATTGTTGTGGATGATGAGGATGAGGTGGTTCCTGATGCCGCCCCGCCAATGACACCTTTTGATGAGGCGGGCCCATCTCGGCCTCAGCGAAGCACCCGGATGTCTACCTTGGAGCAAGATGTTGCTGGTTTACGTACCTCAATGGATAACCTGAATGACAGAGTTGACACTCTAGTCACTCAGAATGCTAAGTCTGAGAAGAAGATAATGGCTTGGCTCCGAGCGTTAAGGCGCGCCTGTAGACTCGACCCGGCCACCGTCTCTGATGAAGACTGAAAACCAGGGAAGTCTCCTTACCTCACTGTGCATTATTCTGTTACCATGGGGCCATGTCAATTCTTTAATTGTGGGGTGGGGGATACTGTTTGTTGTTATATATATATATAACTGCTGGGAGGTTGATTGGTTTGTTGGTAGTTGAATTTTTTTATTTTATTTGAATATATATGGATTAGTGCTGGCTGGGCCCGACGATGGACACCTTTCGACGACAGGTNGTGGGACACTTAGGCTCTTTAGTCGACTCGAACAAGGCCTTAAATTGTGTGTCCCTGAACGGCTCAAATGCTTTAAGGAGAGTGTCTGATTATCCTAACTGAAGTGAGTCATGTGCCATATGTGAGTGAGATTTTGTGTATTTTGTGCTAACACTCAATGCCTAGAACTTGCCCTGTGTGTTAGTCTTATTTGGTTTGGAAAGTGATATAGGCATTATTTTATTAACCCTTCTGAATATGTTTGTCCCACCTAATGTACATATCGTAGTCAACCCCATTGCGCCTATAAGCCTGTTTTCCTTGGCAACCACTTGACAAGCCTGACCCAATTTTAAATAACCTATCTTGTTGAACCCTATCACCTCTTAGAAGCACTCGAAGTGTAATGGATATGAAAAGAAATATAAGTGTGGGGTGGTTGATTGGGGATGTAAGTGGAATTAAGGAAGCATGGAAAAAAAAGTGCAATGTTTGATAAGCAAGACTACAGGCCACCATAAAAAAATGTGCTTAAAAGAATAAGGGGTTAACACAATAATGTAATGGTGGAAGGAAGGGTTGAAAAAATCAAGAGCTTAAAAGTACATAATGTAGTGGAGTGCTTAGGGAGGTGCAGTCACTATATCCATATGTATCCTACCCATCCCCCAGCCAACATTACAACCAAATAAAATCCTATTTGATTCTAGACCGGACAAGCTCGAGTAGTCGAGTATTACACTACGGGCAAGCCTATGGTGTGTTGTTTGTGGCATAAGAATTTGTTTCTGAGGGTGAGTGAAATGTCGTATTCGAGTTCCACAGTGTGTGATTGGTAAATAATATAGGGAAAAGGGATAAATTTGTACCTCTACTATTGAAAATTATCCACGTTAATACCCCGTTTTACTTTCCAGTTAAAATAATACCTATCGTTAATAAAGTAGAAGAAATTGTACCTAAAACTAACGGACATCCTACGTGGAGACCCGGGCCCCATAATAATTTGCCAAATAGACGTTATACTAACCCGCCCCGCCCCGCCCCGCCCCACTTATATCAGTTGGCAACCTAACAAATTATTCCCAACCCGGTCAAAACAATTCACCTTCATCGACAGAAAAATCTCTCACTTCTCTCTCCACTGTAAAGAATCTACTTCATCGTCTTCATCGTGGATGCATACGAAGGTACCTTTTTTCTTGTTAAAATTACTAAATCGTCATTTCTTTGGTTTGTTTTTGGTATGGACAGAAGCATATCGCCCTCATTGTTTTGATTTTTTTGTTTCTTTGACTAGGATTTTGACTGATTGATGTTTATATGTATTTTTTCAGTTAGGAGGTGTGTTTGATTTTTGTTGTTTTTGTCTGCATGTGGTCCATTCATACTCGATTAACCCTAAATTAGTTTTCCTTATTTGGGTCTTCATTACAGGTGGTTTAGGGTTAGTATTTTGTATTGGATTCATAAATATCTGGTTTAGGGTTGGGAATAATTTCCTTGTTTTTGTATTTTTGTGGTCCTACATATATGGTGTTTGACAGTAGGCCCTTTGTGTTGGATCTGTGTATTTGATGTTCTTATTTTGGGTGTTTGGTCCCCTATATCTTATACAAGTGGTTCATAATCTTATTTTTTTCTATTTTGTTTATATACTTTGTCCCTCATCATCTCTTTGTTTATTGTAGTTGTTTCTTCATGTGTGGCAGCCCACTATTTTTTTTTTGTTTATGTATCTTTATCTTCCCTTTATGTGGTTCTTATGTCTTTATTATATGGTCAACTTTGTCAGCATATTATATAGGTTGTAATGTTATTTTTTTGTTAATTTTTTCACTTTCTTATTCTGTAGCTTATATGCAATGGTCTTATAGGATCTGATCTTTCATTATGGTGGTGATTGGATATACAATCTTATACTCAAGGAAGCTTGTGCACACTGTTAAAGGTTTTAACTCTGACCAATTGTCTTATAACTATTTAGTAAATGAATTTACTTCTAAGTTGGGGGTTTATTGGAGTTCAACAAGTAATTGTGAATGGGCCTAGTGGTAAATATTATGAAATAGAAAGTGATCAAGGGGTTAGCAGTCTACTGTCTTTGGTTAGTGATCAGTTTAATGTGATTGACTTCTTTGCTGTAGATGAGTGTGAGTTAAGTATTAATGTTCATAATATAGTCCAGCACATTGAGTCAAACATAATAGAGCTTGATGCTGCCACTGACTGTAGTTCAGATGACAGTGAAGAACATGGATGTCACTCTTCTGATTCTTCAGATAATTCTGATAGTGAATCTGAATCTGAGTCATTAGAAAGACTGCAAACACAAAAAGAGAGGAAGATATATGATAAGTTGACTGATTATTAGGAGTTACACAAGTCCATGACTTTCAAAGACATTCCAGAAGCTAGAAAATTCATCAACATGTACTCCCTTGCTAATGATTATGGGTTAAAACAACTTAAGAGTTTCCCCCAAAAGCTTAGGTACAAATGTTTAGATGAAGATTGCCCATTTGTTTGCCATATTTCCAAAGACTCTAAAGGCCTTGGTGTTAAATTCAAGACTCTAAAGGAAGAACATAAGTGTAATACTGCATATGATAACCATAGGGTAAATTCAAAAACAATAGCTGCTTACTTTAAGAGAGGGCTTCAAGATAATCCTAAGATTAAAATTAAGGAGATGATGGCAAGTGTAAAAGATGCATTTAACATCAATGTTAGCCATTCAAAGTGTAAGAGAGCTAAGATAATGATATTGGAGAAAATGGAGGGTAGTTTTTCAGGATGAGTACAACAAGCTTGAGGCTTATGAAAATGAATTAAGGTCTAGTAATCCAAGAACATATGTTGTGATTAATATTTCAAAGGATGCACTTAGTGAAGATATAAAAATATTTTTAAGAATGTACATATGCTTTCATGCATTGAAAATATTGAAAATGAGGTTTAAGAGTGGGTTGAGACCATTCATTGGCTTGGATGGAACCTTTTTGAAAGGAAAATGCAAGGGTCAATTGTTAGTAGTTGTTGCGCAAGACTCCATGAGGCATTTTTATCCCTACCTTGGGTTGTTGTTGATAAGGAGACCAAAGTGACATGGAGTTGGTTCTTAAGGCTGCTACAACATTCATTGGACCTCAAAATTGGAGAAGGGATCACATTTATTTCAGACATGCAAACGGTAGACATCTATTCTTCATTGTTGCCTCTATTCATTTAGTAGACATCTGCTTCTTATAATTGTTCTGTTTTTATAAGTTAACTGATTCATTTAGTTGAATTCACCGTTGCATTGGCTTATTGGATCTGATTGTTAACTGTTTCATTTATTTACTGTAGAATTAGGTTAACTGTTTCATTTAGTTACTGTTTCATTTAAGATAACTAATTCATTTCTTTACTGTTTCATTAAGGGTTTGATTGATTCAGTCCAATTGGTTCTTCCTTAAGCACACCATAGATACTGTGTAAGGCACATAGAGGCAAATTGGTGCAAAAGATGAGGACATGGGGAATATAAGAAGTACTTATGGTGGGCTGCATGGAGCACATATGAGGAGGATTTTAAAGACCAATTGAGGAATATGGCACAAGTGGATGAAGATGGTAAGGATGCTGTTGAAGATTTGATGAAGTACCCACCTGAATGGATGCAGTCCAGGAAGGATAGGATAATGAAGTGTTCCACATGTGGTCAGCCTGGACATAATGCTAGGGGATGTGCAAAGGTAATACTTTATTTTCAATATTGTCTATTCTATTCAGCTATTTACCTATTCTATTTACCTAATTAATCTTACTTATTTGTTACATAGAATTCTAAGGGAAAGCAACCAATGACAAGTAAGAAAAAGGCCAAGCAAAGAGGCAAAGATGTTTGACAACTCAAGACAATGATATTGAACAACCCATGTCACCACTTGCCTCAAATATACCAGCTGAGGAGGACATACAACTTTCAGCACCAATGTTCAGTCAAGCAAGTCAAGATTCAAACTTCCAATTTATGCCAACTCCATAAGTGCAAAGGAAACCTCCCAACAACACTGTCCCATCAGATTTTGAGTTTCCTGATCATGAATCAGATTCTACCCCAGAAATTAGGCCAAGGAGTTTCTCTGAAGAAAGGAAAAGACTGCTTATGAGACAGCAAGAAACTATACCGGCTATAACAAGGACCATCAAGTTTGTTGGTGATTCATATGGTGTGAATACAAGAAACCAGCTTGAGAAGATGGCCAAGTTGAAGACAAGAAAGGGTAATGGCAAGTCACAAAACTAATGTGACTTGAACTATAGGTGGAGAACTTTTTGTGAATTTGAAGTTTAGAAGGCTTTTTGTGAATTTGAAGTTTAGAAGGCTTGTAATTACTGCTATGACAGTACTCTTGTTATCATTTGCTGGTTGATGTAATTACTGCTATGACAGTATTATTTTTTGCTGGTTGAATTTGACAGTACATTTTTTTACTGGTTGATGTAATTACTGTATGACAGTACAGTTGGTATTTAAAATAGTTTGTTGGTGTTGAACAGTTAGTTTTTAATATTTGTTGGTGTTAACAGTTTGTTGGTGTTTAAAACTGTTTCATTAAGTTAACAGTTAGTGTTTATTGGTGTTATGCTGCTATTAACAGTTAGTGTTGTTTGTTGGTGATAAGGAGATATTGTGCTAAGTATTATTTTTTGTTGTAAGGAGAGGTGTTACTGCTTTTTTTTTAACAGTTAATGTTTACTTCTCTTTGCTACTGCTTTTACAGTAACGGAGGTGGTGAATAAGTTCTTGACAGTTGCCATTAATGTTCTCATTTGGGATAAGCATGCTAGTCCATTTGGTTATATGTGCTTGTTGTTTACTATTGTTATGATGTCATTAGGTAATATGTTTCCACAGAAAATAGAAGCTACAATTGACTACTTTAGTCCAAAATACACAGAAAACAGAAGCTAAACACAAGTTAGAATTCATTCCAAAAAATAGTTACATGAAAATCTACTTAATCAACTACACAATGGTAATTAACGAGTTCCCTAGCAAACTAAACAATACATGTCAAATGACTAAACAATGATAATTAACTAAACAATACATGTCGAATCTACTTCATTATCCAGGAAGCAAAGAATCCAACAAACATTGCCCAAGAACCAATTATCACCATCATTAGTTGTACAAATCTTTCTTCTAATTTTTTGACTTTAGCAGCTTCAAATTTGTTCATGGCTTCCATGTCCATTATTTTTTCTCTCAACTTGTCTCTTTCAATCGTAGCGGCATTCAAAGACGACTTCAATTCTCTTATTTCAAGCTGGGAACCATCCGCGGTTATTTCATCTTCCCATTCGAAATAACCACATAAATTATTCTGCCAAAGAAACATTTAAAAGATTCATTTTTTAACAAATCAAAACATCTAGATTATAAAGATTATAAAAATACACATAGACATCTTACCTTAGGGCGTGCACATTTGTAAAATTTTCTACCGGGGTTAAAGGTTGTGGTTGATGTGAAATAGTTGGCAATAATACCACATCGACACCTTCTCTAAGAAGAAGTACTGCTCTGTGACATTGATGAAGATGAGAGAGGATATAGTCGACCTAAGGAGAAGAAAGAGAAGTTGGGTTGGGGAATTAGTGCTTGAACCCTATTTTTCGACTGAAATTGTTAGGTTGCCAACTGATATGAGTGGGGCGGGGTGGGTTATTAAGAACTGGGGCGAGGTGGGTTAGTATAATGTCTAGTTGGTAAATTATTATGGGGTCCGGGTCTCCACGTAGGATGTCCGTTAGTTTTAGGTACAATTTCTTCTACTTTATTAACGGTAGGTATTATTTTATCCGGAAAGTAGAACGAGGTATTAACGTGGAAAATTTCAATAGTAGGGGTACAATTTTGGCCTTTTTCCCAATAATATAAGTATCTTTTGTAGTGAGTAGGCACATGATTCATGAAGGGAAGGTAAGTCTGGACCACTGACAGAGAGTAGGAGAGCCGGTTAGGGGTGTTGCGTGGCTATAAAGGAGTCCACTCTCAAGGCTAGGATGTTGCGATGAAGTAGCCTATATGTGTGAAGTCTTCTGGGTATAGAGAGTGGGGAAGGTATCCTATAATGATAAGTCCTGTAGAGTGTGGTTGTGTTGCTCTAGGACGAGCAACGGTTTAAGTGTGGGGTGTTGATAGTAGGCTATATAGACGTTATTTACATTCTTAATGAATCATACTCTAGTGTTGTTTTAAGTGCAAAAATAATAACAAAATACTCTAAATAGTATTTTTATGCTTTGCAGGAAATAATCCATGTTCGAAAGATACTTTGGAGCGTTTTGAAGTAAATCGAGGGAGTATAAGGCCAATCAAGAAGAACCCGAGTGAAAAGAAGCAAGAAAAAGGCGAAGAGAGCTGGAGTGGAGCCCACCGCGATCGCGACCGCCGTCGAACGCGACTGGAACACGGTGGGTAAAACAATAAAAGGCAGAATTCATGCTAACCATCTCGGTCGCGCCGTGTTCTGCCGTGGTCGATCCGGAAAACGCCCAGAAACTGCAGGGACTTAAGTGCAAAAATGGGAGAAATTAGCCTAACCCTATTTAAACCTTATAAACTCGTCCAAGAAAGATTAGGCTTTTTTTTAGATTGATTTTTTAGGCAAGAACAAGTGTGAGAAGATCAAGCTACAGTTAGAGTTTTTCTATTCTCCATCTTTGTCATTATTTTAGGAATTATGAATTATTTTATGCTTTCTTTGTGTTTTAGCATAAGTAGCTAAACAATCCGTCTAGGATTGATGGAACTAATTGTTAGATGATGTTTTGACTCAATATTGTTATAATTGATCCCAGTTTAATCTAAGATTGTTCAACTATGATTTGTATGGTGATTAATTGAATGGGCCCTTGATTAATCGTGTTTAATTGCTTGGTGTTGTTTGAGAAAGAACACCAGGTTAGATTATTGTTGAACAACACCACTTTTGGGTAATTGAAGAGATTCATTACTTGAATTTAAAGTGGGGTTAGAGATAACGAAACTTTGGTGGGATAAATTAAAGCTGCATAAGTATCAGCTAGAGTAGTTCGAGAGAATGCTCTAGTAAATTATTATAGTTGATCGAGAGATAAATTATTATAGTAGAGTAACACAGTGAGAATATAGCAAAAGAGTAAGAATTAGTTTAGCAACTGGGGAAATCACTGCCCTAGATCTTTCTACCATTGATTTATCTTTAATATTAAATATTACTAATTTTAATATCGGTCCTTTTAGTTAATAAATCCAAACAATTATTGATAAAAATACTGCACCTGGAAAAGTGTCTGAGCTTACATTAGCATCACTGAGAGTTGTAATATGTAGGTTAGTTCCCTGAAGATTTGACTCCGGACTTTAAACCGAATTATTTGCAACGACCACTTTGTCTTTTATAAGGCACAGTTGGGCGTGATCACTGACCAGTTAAGTACGCGTGGGATTGAATTAGCAACTCTTATAGCTATATCAGTATTGACGGTGGAACAACACTCATACAACCATACTTGCAAGGCTAGTGGGAATCCTCGAATGAGATAAGAATGAACAAAGGGATTTAGCATGTGCCTAACTGATTCAATTAACTGTCTGTAAGACTGAATACCCCATGTGTATGACGCATACTGTTCGGAATCCACCAAATAAAACCTAAAATGATCAACCAACCCAATATTATCTTTGTCTGAAGGACAAATGAAGAATTCTATGAGATATAGAATACATAACTTTACTGCATCCTCATCATTTACCCAGCTTTTGGTAGTTACAATCTATTTTACGTATGATTTCTCCACTTTTACCTTGTTTGGAAAGTAACTCCTCATTATCTTATTGTCATAATCCGGAGTGTAACCAAAGTCTATCACCTCGGTAAAACATCTAAGACTAGTTATTAACGCAAACTCTCTCAATCCAAAATTTAACCTCTGGCCTTATAACTCAGTTGAAAAATAGGAAGCATCGGATGCATTCAATTCATACTTCATAAGAAGATGAATAGCTTGGTTTGGCATACATAATTTGGGAAATGACAGCAAATAACCAAAGCATGTCTTCTTGAATAGCTTTAAACCATTTAAAGAGAATAACTCTTTAATTTGGCTAGGAACACTAGGGTCAGATAATGTATGAAACCTAAGGACCCCATAATTAACATTATGAGTTGCAAAAAAATGTCCATTCTGCATAAAATATAAATACTCTCTTATTAATACAGTGCTTCAATCTAAAAAAAATAACATATCTACATTTGTAATACAGAATATCTACAAATACATAATACATTTAAAAATAAAAAACAATATAACTACAATTTTTTACAATATATCTACAATTTTAAACAAAATTCATAAAACTACAACCAATCTTCAAAATGTAGACAAATAATCTACAAAGCAGAAAAACCACAGATTATGGAGATTTTTAAGAATTAAAACAAACGAAATAACTAGTGTAGAAATTACTAAATTCTTACCTTCACCAATGACTGTTGTTGAACATTTTCAGGAGATTTTACAGTAGGAACTTTTTTTGGAGTTTTCTTCTTTTTGGAGTTTTTGCAGTGGGAGACACTTTAGCTTTCTTTGCAGGTTTAATGACAGGTACATCTTCTACAAAATCATCATCAAAATCTATTTCTTTTCATTTCCTTTTCGCTGGTTTATTTTTCCTCGAAGATTCACCAGTATCAAAATCATGTTTTTGTTTAGTTCTAACTTCTGCCCTAGCTTGACGAGGGGAAAGACTATGCTTCTTCTCTTCACTTGCATGAGCATATTTTTCATGCTTTTTCGGTGAATGTGGTGATAATACACCCAAATCGAAAGAAGGAATATCTGCTTCTTTAGCTTTCCTAGGGCTGTTCTTTGAAGCTCTGTTCTTCTTCATTGAGAATCTTTAAAGCTGGTCGTTAATGGGTGTATGAACTTTGAAGAATAGTCGAAATTTTAACTGGTTGTAGAAGACAGAACTTGAGAATAGGCGTTAATGGTGGGGTTTACATATTTTAGCTAGTTTTAGCAGAGAAAATAATGGGTGTTTAAAGAGGAAATCGTGGGGTGTGGGGTGATACGTGAGTGAAGGTGTGAGATTTGGAGAGAAAAACGTGGGGGGAGTGGGAATATACGGTAGAGTTAAATTAGGAGTGTAATTAATGCCATTAAAACCCCTAAAATGTATATAAATGGTAATTAGGTATATAGAAGGTAATTATATCAAAAGTTAAGCATGGAAGGTAATATAGTTTACTATATGGCATAGGAATATAAAAATTACCTTTTTAAGTCATTACGCGCTCTATAGTGAGTTATTACACACGGTTTGCCAGAAATACAACGAGGGTATTTCAATATGAAAAAGAATAAAATTTACGCGAGTTTTGATTGACACCAGATAGTTTAAGCAGGAAACTAACAAAAACGTAATAGTTTATGGATGTTTTAGGGTATTAACTCATCATATTTTGCGGGCGAAGTGCAGAAGTAACCACTTTTAAGCTTGCTATTTAAAATATAGGCAAAATACTTTAAACCACCCCGTAACTTGGCTCAGATTATTAGTTTTCTTCCGAAACTATGTCCGATCCTAATTACCCCCTACACTTCATTTTATGAATTTAAAAACCCACTTGATTTACCACATGGAATAGCAAGTGGTATTAAGTGGAGTGTGGCGCGTGAGAGAGCTCTCAAACAGTAAACATGCCCCAAATAAACATCTCCAACTGGTATAATCCCTCTTCTTTCTATTTATAACATCCTTCATTGAAGCCAAACTCAAGTTCATACCTTTCCCTATAATTCTTAATTTTATTCATTATTAGTTAGATAACTTAGTCCCATTTTCAAATTTCTGTCATATTTTTCTCCACTATACCTCATATTAAAGATGAATATACTTCGTAGATGTGAGTATGTGACATGTTTAAAAATTTCTTGGTCAAATGCTAATCCCGGCAGGAGATTTCTTGGATGCAGAAACTATAAAGTATGAATATAGTGACATTAGTGCTACTAAGAAGTTTCAATTTTAGTTATTTTTTTTGGTTGGAATCTGCAATCAATCCCACTGGGAATTCTTTTACTAGATTGGAAGCCACCCACACTGATTCAACTCGAAATCTAACCAAATATGACTAGGAAATCACATAAACCCGTTTATCATAAATTTCTACACTAGAACCCTAAGATTTCTATGTAAATCAAAAGGAAATTATAGGGAAAATGGGGGAAACATTGAGAGGATTTTAGAGAAAGTTGGGGGGGGGGGGGGGGGGGGGGGGGGAATGAGTG
>ML421107.1:2219-62676 GCA_005239525.1 Nicotiana knightiana | reverse complement strand
GGGGGGGGGGGGGGGGGGGAGGAGGAGTGACTAATGTGTTTGGTGAAATAGGATCGACATAATTCATTTTCTTTCTTTGATTTATGTATATAAAATAAAATAATATTTTCTTTGTCCTATGTGGAGCACGCATAAGATAAATTTCCAGCTTGGACAGCGCGTGTATGCACAACATTAAGCTATACAAGATTATGGGGTTTTAAATTCATAATATCAAGTGCAGGGGGGTGGGGTGGGGTAATTAGGACCGGACATAGTTCGAAGAGGACACTAATAATCGAGCCAAGTTTAAGGGTGATTTAAGATATTTTGCCTAAAATATATTCACAATTTATGATGCATTTAAAGATTAACAATTTGCCTAAACTTCAAGACTAAATATCTTCAATTTTTGTATCTTGAATTTTTGAGCCGCTAAATTAAAAGTCAGAACATAGTGTCCTAAATTTTTGAACTGCTAATTTGAAATTCAAAACTAAGTGTCCTGAATTTTTAAACTACTGATTTAGAATTCAGGACATAAGATTAGAATTCCTGGACATAATTTTTCAACTTTATGCCACGATGTCCTGGGAGGTTCAAACTTCATTGAGCGAATTGGCCAATCATTAAATACATTTCAAGTTGTGAATATATATAACATGCTTAAAAGCGGCTAACTGATGTCATTTCTACTATTTTGGTGTGCTCTAAGCCTCTACTACAGATATGGTAATTTGCATGGGTGATTCTGATGAATTCAAACGAAGAGTTATTATGCCTTTTGTCTCCACAAAGATGAAAACCTTGAAATAAATAGGTTCTATTGTGTTCTCAAAATGCCAAATGACAGCAAATAAGCAATTTGACTAATACAATCAAGAAATCATGATAAATGTAGTTCTGGACATCTGGTAAACGTATAACTAATGCAAATAATTACAAGGCGTAAGGCGTAAGCTACAAAAACAAACATTTGAAATAGGGATTATTTTCATGATATGACCTTTTTTAGGCCACTCTTTAAATTTTGACCCAGGTTAGCCCCGTGGACCGAACTTTCCCTTTAAGAGTAGTTGAAAAAACTTCTCCTCTGTTTTTTTTATTTCTTCTGGCAGACAAAATTAGCCCAAACGCGGATCGAATTTAAAGAGGCCTCGGAAAAGGCCATTTGTGCAAATGCCCCATGAAATAGCTCATCTTAGAACAACTTTTAACTTGCTCTCCACCTGTTCTCGCACTTTCCACTGCATCCAAATAATATTTGAAAAAACACCTTTAGTAATGGCAGGAGAAAGATGGTAATAGGCTAATAGCCTAGTAGAGATTCATCTGAAAGAAGGTTTACCTGCAAATCATTTATTTCCTCGTCTGTAAGTGAACGCTCCATGGACCGATAAGCTATCCTGTAGCAATGGCTCGTCATTCCTTTCTTGTTGGTGAAGTTGTCGATCAATTTCACCTGACATTAGAATTGGGAGCAAGGGTCACTAGACGAACTCAGGTTACAAACACGACCCTACAAACCTACTGTACAATTGGCCAAAGCTGTGGTGATTGGCTTCACTAGACAAACCCATCACCCCTCTCCCATCCCAGGGTATGATGTGAAAATCACTTAACTTGAAGCTTCAGATAAAAGTACTTGAGTCGGCATAGTTTACTTTTCACTTTGGAGAAATGAACTAATGATATCAATGAATAGGTGCCTTCAAACGCGTCGAGTTAGAGAAACATTTCAAATATTCAGGAAATCTAGCAGGATAGATACTCATGAATTTGAATATTGGGGTATATCCAAGGAAACAGCCAGAGGTGGATCTAGACTTAGAAGTTTATGGGTTCCTATAACGATCTCAAGTTAGTAATAGGGTTCCCAATCAAATATTTATAGATATTTAATGAATCTTTTAATACATATTCAAGGACTGTGCAAAAGCTACTGGGTTCCCGGGAACCCGCACGGTGCCCTCTAGATCCGCCACCGGAAACAGCCTCTCCACCTTCACAAGGTAGGGTAAGGCCTGCGTACACACTACCCTTCTCAGACCCCAGTTGTGGGATAACACTGGTTTGTTGTTGTCTTTTTTTGTAGATAAGCATCCACAGTGAAATCTTTTAAGTTTTAACCAACATTAGCTGCCAACATCTATTGTACTGAAGAATTTGAGCTAGAATTTATTAAGCTAAATAGGATTTAGGTTTCCACATTTTTACCTTCGAAGAAACCAACTTTTATATGAAACTCATCTAAACAGAATGTTTAGTGACCATTGCTCTAGTAGGAATGTCCCTCAAAAATAATTACTAACCGTAGACGTGTCCCCGACAAAATATAAAAATGAATAACTAACAGTAACAAAACAGAAAAATTTTAAGGCCTGGAAAAAATAATAATTTAGTATTTTAAATTTTACTAATAAGAGTAAAGACACATTAATGAAGGGACCCTCATATCTACAAGTTGGATTGGCAGAAAGTAGAATCATCATGTGGACATACCTCCTCGGCAAGGTCTCCAGCAATTCCTCTAACAACTTCACAGAGATTGTTCTCAGTAAACGAATCACTGATCCAGAAGCTCATGTCTTTATAACAAGGTGGATACTGCAAAAATTAAGGAGCTTCAATCTCTTAAACACAAATAGATCCACAAACAAAATTATGTAGCCAAAAGTGCATTCTTCAAATAAAACCCCTTAAGTGCATTCTTCAAATAAAAAGCTGCACTTAAAGAAATAAAATGCTCAAAAAACATATAAGAATTGGATTCTTCAAATGCTTGAAACCCGCATAAAAACAGTAGCAAACAAGTCCTACCTTAGAAAATGGCTTAAACTTCAACCCCAGCCGGCCACTAGAAAACTACATCATGATCAAGAAAAGTTATTGATAGCTACAAAAATTCAATCTGGTGATAGAAAAGGGGAGAGGTAGGAAGAACTAGCTGAAAAAGCAGAACAAGAAGAAAAATGAAAACATGACAAATGAAGAAATTACTTGAGAAGTGAATCGCTCATCAGTTGACCAGAAAAGTCGAATATCTGGAATATCAAATAAAACCATAGCCAGGCGCTCCAATCCAAGCCCAAACGCCCAAGCAACATTGTCCGTTCTACCGCTTCTTTTCAATATTTCTTGTTCTGTCACTCCACAACCCAAAACTTCCATCCACTCATTCTGGAAAAGGATTTAACAGTAAGTAGATCATAATAAAAACTATACCAGAAGGATGAGTCCATCTCCTATCTATTTTCAATAGCTCAAATTGGTCTTTGCTCTGGCTTTTCTCTCGAGGTTTCATCTCTATTTATTGTACTTTCTGCAATATGTAAGTGCTTTCCAATTCCTTTTGGGTAATAAATGCATACATTACTTGTCAAAGAATAAGGTAGTATTATTGACGTTCTTGCATAATAATATCTTAGCTCAAGAATTACAGAGAGGGATAAAACACCAATAATGCTATCAAATATCACTAAAGTTTAACTAAAAAGTCTCTTTTTGTGCTTCGCATGAAATGGTAGTGTTCTGCAGTACATAAACTAACAAAGAATCATTTTCTTTTTAGAGAAGAAGAATTAACAATTTCTATATCGATTTCCTCTATGCGTAAGAGTTCAATATTCGGAAGGCTTACGTGTGCTTACTTGTATATCCTTCACACACACATCTATACATTTTATAGCATCTTATCAAACGATCTGATGAGACCACAAAAATAACTCGCATATTCTCCGGATTTTAACATCTAGAGAGGAGGGGGATAAAAGGAAACAAAAGCATGTATAAGTCTGTCATAAAGTAATGCTAAAGTATACCTGAAAATATATCTCCAATTCAAATGAAGGATTAGTAAAGGGGAAATAAGTGTCAACCCAGCGCATTTCCACACCACCTGAAGAACTAGAAAAATTAGGTTGAGGATTCATAAATCTTTGTTACTTTAAAAGAAATTTTGCAGTAGAAAGATGGTTTCTGAAGAGTTCTGAGAAAGAGGACAAGCTATAAGATTTATACACGATAGAAGTGAGATACAGGAACATCGTCAATGAAGTGAAGATCGATAAAATAAGGAAAAGCAGCAGAGGATTGGACCCCTCCTGAGTCCACTGATCTGCTGGAAATTTAACAGGGAAGCAACCAACTACATTATAATATCAGATACGATCTTCCATAGGTATACTTCTTGCAGTGACTTCAACCTATTATCTAGCAGTCTACTTAGCTCTCTATAACTATCTGCCCTAAAAATCAAGGTGCTAATTGAGACACCTAAAGTATTAAGAAGATGGCAAAAAGCAAGAAATAATAATAAAATAAGCAACTATCACACCCCATCACACCTCTAAGATGAGATGAGCATAAATAGCTGGCATCCAAGGACCACCTGCTAATGATGTAAGGAAGTCATAGAGTAAGAGATTGGTTGCAATACTGATATTTATATGGTAAATAATAGCCAAATCATCATGACTCAATATTGGTTGCAATCCCAATATTTATATGGTAAACTATTGCGAAATCATCATGACACATTTTAGATCAAGAATCGTACCAAATAGATGTCGTGCCAAACCCTCAAGACATTTCTTTAAATCTTCTGCGGCATGTGACGTCGCATCAGCACCTGAACCCTCCCAATCATTTGGAGCAAAGACCCGTACACCCTCCATCTACACAGTATGGCAAAAAACCATTAAAGGATAAATCCACACAACAATCTGCATGTCCGGAGAAAAATATGTTTGCAGGTAGAGAACCTGGTGGAATACAGGGTAGTGAGTGGCGTCAATTGAATCTCTACGGTACACATCTCCAGTAACGAGAAAATGGGTGTGTCCATTCCTCAGTAGCTCAGCTTGATGTGCGCTTGTGTGGCACCTTAGAACAGTTTGAGAATCCACATAATATGTGTCATTGTAACTCCTGCTAACATGATCAGCAGGTACCAAGACTTCATCAAAGTTCTGCAGGTAGGAAACCACAAATCGCAGTAAGAAGAGAGAAACCAAAGTTGATAACTTCTTGCCAAGATAAATGAACAAAAGGGAAACATCCAAGTGCAGTATATGCATATCCTATCATTAAACATGGATGAACGCCGAAGACGAATTAGTGTAATAAGAAACAGCAGTACAGCTTTAAAAACTATATTGAGCAGAAGGTGAAGTTTACATTACGAACCTAGATAAGCTTTTAAGTAGTTAAAAGCTCATGATTAGGACCATATTTTGGTCTATTGGCCAGGGTCTGTGTGCTTCTGGAAAACACAAGATGCACAAAACAAGTATGGTGTCTAAAGATACTTTTTCTTTTTCTTTGGGTTGAAACTCAGGACATTCAAACAATACAATAATAATCCATTATAAGTTTCACGGCTAGATTTAACTCATTCCCTAGGGATGAAAATTACAGCTATATTAGCTACACCTAACATCCCTTCTCCCAGATTTTCTCAATCAACCAAGATTCTCAAATATCTAAGATTTCCAATGCTAATAAGTCTAGGTGCTGCATTTCTAAATTATAAGATATACTTCAAGTCCTACCTGCACTAGTTGCATTCCAGTTAAGATTAAATATGGAACCAACAAATAATGACCACCCTCTATAGGTCGGTGGCTGAATGATCAATGCGCCTGACTCATAATTGATGGGGAATAGTTTTCTTGGCCTTTAGAGCTAATAGAATTAGGCCTTCAGGAGTAGGGCAGCCCGGTGCACTAAGCTCCCGCTATGTGCGGAGTCCGGAGAAGGGCCGGACCACAAGGGTCTATTGTACGCTATAGACCCTGCAAGAGTAGGAGGGTAGAATTAATTACTGGACTCAACATGAGGTACCCTATAAATAGGCCAAAAAGAATGACTTGTTGGGACCCTAGTTTTAGTGGAAAATTACAGAGATGCTAATGCCGGCTTCATGAATATAGAAAAATTTTGATCAATGAGATAAGAAAGGACCATAATTCTAGAACAGAAAGGCCAGAAAGCAAATATTATTGAGAAGACAAAATTTTGAAGAGTGCAAAAATGCTTCCTTAACCTTTTCGCACCAACCTGTCTAACAGAAACAATTGGGCACAGATCATCAAACTTGTCAAACTTGTCCGGATAGTTTGTGTCAAAATAATCATAGATCGCATTCTTAAGGATGCCAAGCGGATGCTGGTTCCTCCTATGAAGCTGCATTCCGAGCTTTGCAAATATTGTATCTGGAATATTGTTTGTGGGGTCATCCCTTACTATTTCTGTAAATTAAGTGATCACGTTAGTACCAATTACCAGGTGATGGAATAAAATATTCTCTCTGTTAAAAGCACTATCAAGGCAACAAAAGATGTACAAAAGATGAAAACATGCTTTACTCACAAAAACACAATGGAGATGCATAACGCCATGGTTATAAGTGAAGATAGAAACTGTCTAAACTTGAAGAGTTAGAATTTAACAAACTACAAAAGAGAAAAGGAGAAATACAAAAGGTAAGACATATTAAGACTGAGCTTGGTTACTTTTGTTCATACCTACAAGAGTTTTCTGGTAGCCCCAGAGGGCCAATTCTATTTGATATACAGGACACGAAAAAGGAAACAAACTCAAACCTTGTTTGTTCATAGGAAAATCTGAAGAAAAGATATTAATTTTGTTAAGCACTAAGTGGGCACCTTCCCATACAAAATAGTCTACTAAATCACCATGAACAAGGACTTGAAATTACAAGAGAAGACCCTATAGCAAGAGTCTGTCTACATATAAGCGACCTATTCAAAAAGCCAAAAAAGGAAAATAGAAGAAGAAACGTGTTACTATTTTGTAGAATTCTCATCTCACGAAAAGAAGGAAAGGAAAAAAGATCCACCAAAACTAGCCTTGAAACTGTAAATGCTTTAGTTAATCCTTTTTCAGCATCTCCATGCTGCTGGTTTATCACTAAAATTACCTTCAACAATAAAAAAACTAGCCTTGAAAGTATGACTCTGCACTTCAACCCCTCAGAAGTGTTATCTACTCATCTCCATCCATACACACCAAATAAATATAGTGATGGTTTCCCACGCCTTTTTGCTGTTACTTTTGCTGTACAACAGTACAAACACCAATTGAACAGGAATTCTCTAATATAACTTGGTTAGTTGGCATGGTCCACTGTATGCCTCCGACAAAACAAGTGACCAGCAATTCATCCCCCAAAAGAAACAGCATTGCACAAACAGATAGTTAACCATCTATTCAGCTTTTCACAAACAAGTACCTTGTTACTGGTAGTGGAAGAATTAGCATTGATGTGCCAATAAAATTTTCTAAAAGCCAAGTTGGATCGGTCTGGTGATCAAATAAGTCAGGTTTTTTAGTAACCACACAGCAGCTAAACAACAAATTTAACAAGAACTCAAAATATTTAGATGGCAACAGCACAGATACTGAAGATACACAGAATACACTTTCTGAACTTGTTTATTTCTTCTTGTATTTTTGAATGGGTGATTCTGAAGTTCATTAAAATTAGAATTTGCAAAAACATAATCTAGCCAAATAATAAAGTAAATCTGCAAATTTTAATGCACCTGGGTCATCAGAATTCAAACTTGAATAGCCTCAAATGGTGGGCAAACTACAAGATTCCAATATCACTAAATACCCAGATGAGAAATTTATATTCTAATATCAAAAGCATTTGAAGTTCTGTAGCACAAGTCATGTAAATAAAATTGAAGTGAATACACCAAGGTATAGAACTTGAACCTTCAAAAATGCACCCAAGTCATCAAATGGAAACTTTTTTCTTTTTCTTTTGATAACCGAGAAATCCCCAGGAACAGTGCACGGTTCGAAACTCGATATATATTGAGAGCACCCATCTACTATTCTCCACTTAAATACTAGACTTGTGTTCCGTAGCATGTTCGACCCATGGCGTGCCCCTAACGCTCTTATCACTAGACCAAAGCCCTAGGGGCTCATCAAAATGCAAACTTTAATAGCCTCCACTGGGGAGCTAACTACAAAACACCATTTCATAAACTACCCAGAAGCTATTACTATAACTACTACGTCTCAATCCCAAACTAGATTAAGGTACAAATCCTCAATATCGATTGTGCTCCTTTAAAAGAAAAAATTGTGCTCCATTTGGACCCAATTAGACTGACCCAGATGAGAAATTAAGATTCTACAATCATTAAAATTCAAACTTTTCTACATATCCAACGAAGAGATTCAAACTTTACTAACAAAATCATCTAAATTGGAAATTAAAGTGAATAACAACAACAACAACAACAACAACAACAAAAATAACAACAACGACAACAAACCCAGTGTAATCCCACAAGTGCGGTCTGGGGAGGCTAGTGTGTAAGCACACCTTACCCCTACCTTATGAAGATAGAGACGCTATTTCCGGTAGACCCTCGGCTCAAGGAACAGTGAAACTAAATCAACAAACAGTTGCAACAACAAGGTAATAGGGTAACGGAGATTGAAGTGAATATGCTAAGAAATAAAACTTGTTATTACTACAACTACTACGCCTTAATCACAAACTAATTTAAGGTTGGCTATACAAATCCTCAATATCAATTCTACTCCATTTGGCTCCAATTTGACCGACCCAGATGGAAATTTCAGATTTTACAATCATAAAAATTCAAACTTTACTACTTATCTAACAAAAAAGATTCAAACTTTACTATCCCATAATCATGAAACTGAAAATTGAAGTGAATATACAAACAGATAAAAAAACTTATGCCCCGTAAGTATACTGACCATCTTTAGAAATCTTGACTCCACCAAGCTCAAGAGCAGAAACTACTGTTTGCCTCCTCTTGGGAAGAGCAGAGGAAGTAGAAAATGAAGAGAAGGGGAGAAGTCCAAAGCCTCTAATGCAATTCTTGGGAAAGCATAGAGAGGGGTTGGAGAGGAAAGTGGATTTAGCAAATGAAAGAGCCATTGCGTTTGCTTTCAGCCTCCACCCAGTGGCGCCGGTTATCCTCTTTCACGACGACCCCTCCCTCAAAAAAAGAAAATAACTAAAGATATACAGTTCGCCTTTTGTAAATCGACCTACAATTTTGGTGCCACACTGAATGTATAAAGGGAAAAGGTCTATATTTGTACTTACTAATTGAAATAGTCTACATTTACCCTCTATTATACTTTCTCTCAAATTATATCTCTCATCGAAAAAGTAAATAAATTTACCCTTATCCTTAACGGTTGTCCAAAGTAGCATCCGACCCCTTTAAAATGCTACATTATTATCCATGTCACCATAAAATTAAATAAGTAAACTCACTTAAATCTAATCACCAATAAGAATCTATTCTTCTCCATTAATAAATCATCATTGCTGAAACACTAATGTTCGTACGAGGAATCACAATTCAAGACCTTTAATATATCACCGATGATTTTCTTGATATATAACCACCGAACTCTCATAGCTATTTTGTTTCAAGCTCAAAAAGTGATTTCCACTTAGTTTTTAAACTTCAAAATATCACAAATCTTAAATCTCAATTGGATTTTCATACCAAACTACTTCATGGAAACATCTTTGTTGTGAATCTGTAAGGGCCTATGTGCTACAAGAGGTGAATGAGACTGAGTCAATTGGGATTATTGGGTCGAGTAAAATGTTGGAGGTTTTTGTGGGAGCCGCGCTCATTTAGCAAATGGTTAAAAAAAGACTAGCGGTTAGCAAGAAGAATTACGTCAATTGTTGAAGAAAAAGAATCGTTCATCTCAACCCTTTTCTATGAGTCTATGCTTCTCATCCCCATTTTTTTCTGTGTATTGTCTGATCTTCTTTCTCTCCAATTATCTTATGTTAGTCATTATGTGTTTGTTGTTTTCATTTCTCAGTTGTAATTTGTGTCCTCAATGATTATAATACATATCAATTGTGTTGGTTATTTATTACATTGGCACTTTCATCCCTCGGACTCCAACGACAACTATGGTTCTACCTTGATTTAGTGGCGACGGCAACCCAGATAGGTGACTTTTTCGGGCCGAGTTCTTCACATACCTTGGATTCTCCAAGAAGGACCACTGCTTGTTCCATCTTTCTACCTACACGCTGATGCCCTCTCTTGGTTTGATTTGCTTTTCGCTCGAAACAATTCTATGATTGGAACCATTTATAGGAAAAGTTTCTTCTGCATTTTTAGAAATTGACATTTACTAATGTGTAATGCAATTCAAATTTCTATAAGCTTGAATCTACTTCCACACTAGCCAACAAGATGGAACAAATAATATCTACTAGAGTTTTGCCAAATACAATCGCCGATACGTCTTCGGTTACTGCAGCGAACTTCAAAATTCATCTTCCTTAAGTTTTTCACAAACCTTCAAGTCCTTGATTAGTGGTGGCAAAATGGTTAAAATAAAATAGTTATCCACCCATATTATTCATTAAATGAGTTGGATAATGTACTTCTTAAAAATTGGTCAAATATGGATAATGTCACGCCCCGACCTCGGGGAGCGCGACCGACGCTCAACCGAGATAACCCGACCAAGCAAGCCTATACAATGCCTTCTACCCAGACTTACCCATGAATAAAGAGAGTGTATATTTCATTAATTAGACAATGAGAAGGTTACATGAACAATCCAAATTTCATTACCAATAGAACTTCATTCAAGATTCCCCAAAATATTACATTACACATTCATAGTTTAGAATTGAAACCATATGATACAAATACAACATTTTTAATTTGACTTCCCAATACAAAGGTACCACCCACGTCATGTCTATGGAGCCTCTAATAGATACAAAAGAGTAGCATGATGGTGACGACAACAAGGCTCTGGCTATACATCAAAGCAATATACATAGAGGACAAGAGATATAAGACCCCGAAATGAAATGGGGCTCACTAAGTCAGCTGAGGAGAGGGTGTGCTGCAATCACTGATCAATACCGCCTGATATGGAACCACTTGCATCTATTAAAGATGCAGCGCCCCCGACAAAAGGGACGTTATTACATATGGAATAGTACTAGTATGTAAAACTAAAAACTCTCTCAATAGAACGAGTAACAGTAAAAGGAGAAGGAAACATGAAATCAATATGAGCCTCAAACAGTATCAAGGTGTCAAGTTAGGAGAAAAGTAAATTTTAATATTTTTAAGTTGAGAGATCTTTAGTACTGATATACCACCGTGCTTTTAGCACGGAGTCTGATCTCAGCCCGATCGACTATCTCACCCCAAGACATCCAATCACAACACCACCATGTGCACGGCATGGCGTGCGATCTCAGCCCGATCAACTAAGTCGTCTCACCACAATGTCGTGTGGGTCGACATCACATCACATCCTGCTAGCAATTATCTCATCTCATTTAAGGGAAGAAAAAATCTCGTCACATCAACACGGAAATTTACCAATCACTCCTACATCGGCACGTGCAGTTTTAGGGTTAGGTTATTTCGACCTACCCTTTATTATTCAAAGGATTTACAACTCATTTCATAATCTTTCACACATCTTTCTATTTTTATTTGCACTAGCGACCACAACTGTAATATCATTCTCAGCACGTCGGTCGTATTTCATATTTCATACTCACCCCTATAACTTTCAGGCGTTACCAAGGATTATCATCAATAAGAGAATTTCAAATAAATACCCTAAGTACACATATGAGAAACAAGAGTCTTAAAAACATTGAGTTTCTCTACCAGGATTAGGCATACTAGCTTGCAATTAAAACACGGTTTTTAAATCGCAACACCTTTGATACATTTATCATACTAGATTACATTCTCAGAAGGAATCATGATATGATAGGAACATTTGGAACACATTTTGGGTACATACATCTTTCAAAATAACACTTATTTTACAATAATCAACTCTATTAGGAAGGACTAGGAACATGAGACATAAGAAATTGAGCCAAACACAATCGCAACTTATGAGGACATTATGGAAATCGATTCTACACGAAGAGTTTAGCCAACATACATCGCTTGAGCTTCCTTAAATTACTACAATGTTCCGATAATCCTAGCAACTTTAATGTATTAGAAACATGACAAAGTTGAACCATAATTAGGAAGATACTCGGGGTTTCAGCTCATTTAAGCATTTTATCAAGTACTAGGTGTGCATTAAGGTTTCAAGGTCCTCCTATGGTGGATTCATTTACTCCGAAATCAATTCCCACTTCAATAGGCCACCCACAAATACTCCACAACCTTCATACCACCTTTATTAGTACATGCATGCATATTCTTATTCTCAAAAACTTCCTCCCCATTACATGTTCCTAACCCAAATTTGAAATTGAAGGCTAGGGCTAGAATCTTACCTCTTGGATGAAGGTCTTGTGAGTTATCCTTGTGAATTCTTCCATACTTGAGCAAAGATTTATGAACAAATAGCTTGGGAATTTTTCTTCACTCTAGACCATTTTCCTCTTTCTAAAATATCAGTTTGAACCTTCTAAAATAACCCTTAAGGTTGTTTTATAAAAATAGGGGTCGGGTTTTAAAACCAAAAAGTGGTCCCCTGAACTCAACTCTACGGTCGCACAGTTCACCATATATAAGGTCTGCGGCCCGCAAAATAGACTGCAGAAGTGATCCCAAAAACTGGATTGGGCTGGTCCATATTACGGCCAGGTCTGCAACCTGCATATCAATTGTGCGGTCGCAAAATGGACTGTAGAATCTCCGTCCGAAAATCTTCATGCCGGTTCCGCGATGGATGTGTGGCCCGCGAAATGATTATGCGGTCGCATTGTTAAACGCAAAACAACCTCTAAAAATGACGCATTTCTCTGCTTCACTCTGTTGCGGATCTGCGATCCGCAGATCAATTCTGTTGTTGCATAATGGACCCAGAAACGCCCAACAATTTTTATTCAACTCCCCAACGCTATGCTCAACCCAAAAAGTCTAATACATTAGCCTACCTCGGCACCTCGAAACCCCGAATTTTAGGTGAAATTTTACGGGGCCTAACAGATAAGAACTATATTATCCACTTAGAAAATGGATAACCAATGGTTAAATAATGGGTTTAACTTTTATATTTGTAAAGCCTCAAATTGTGGGTTCCTCAAGTTTATGAGATTAGAAATTCTCCCAAAAGTAATCATATTCAAGAAGCCATGGATAGTATGGATATCCATATTATCTGTCAATTAACCCGTATTTTATTCGTATTAAATATGGATCGAGTCGGATAATTTATCTATTTTTCACCCGCCCATATCCGACCCGATCCCCATATTTTCCACCCCTATTCTTGATATACATGATCCTAACTTTAGTTTAAGTGGTGGAGACAAGTGCACATTGCGCACCAACCGAAGACAAGGTATTTGTCGAATTTCCCCAGAGTGATGAACCTGATTCTCCTTGTCATTGTGCAAGTGATAAAGCAATCACTTCTCCTCTTGTCGGACATGAAAACCATGTGCCCATTGTGATTGAGCCATTTACTTTCTCTAAGAGTTTGTTTGTTGAATCTGAAAAACTTTCAACAACCCTTGCCTTTAGGATGAAATCTAAATTGGAAACTGAACAAGTCGGGGAGGACCAGGTATTTGCAAAAAATCCTCAATGAAATATTGACGAACAAGTCATTCAATTTGCACCTCTAATTATGGATTTTTTTTTCTATCTAGGTCCTATGCAATAAGTTTTCTTTTGGTCAAACACATGTTGTGCATGTTAGTGTCAATTTGAATGACGACCTTGATACTTATTATTGCTGTCATATGAGGGATTGCGCATCTCTTGACTATGCATCTGAATCAACAAAATGGACTATCCTATTTTCTAATTACATAGACAATTGGTTTGACACAGAGCAACATTTTAGGGTTGATTCATGTTAGCTTTTATCTGTTGAATCTGAAGATTTAAAACAAATTGAGGGATTTGCTCCACTTATCACCTAGACAGAGTTAGACTGTGAATTTGTCGAGATTGCAGAGTTCTTCCCTTGATTATTAAACCAACTATATGTATCCTTGGTGCTGCTGATTTTTGTGATGTCGCAACACATAAAAGCATGAAAAATAGAGTGGTATTATCTGTATGCCGAGCGTTGGGAGGTACACGAATTTCTGCAGTACCACATGAACATCTGGAATGAGATATGCTAACGAGGTATGCAGATGCCAACTCTCTTGATAAAGGCCCTCCTAAATGGAATTCTGAATTAGAAACCTTTGAATACATGTATCTTGTTGTATTTTTCGTGGACCCTATAATTTTTGAAGTTCTATATCTTGATAATTTTGTTATAGAGAAATAAGGTGCCAATCTAACTAGTGCAGTGCATCATGTTAACGGGAATGGGTCAAAATTGCCCCTCAAGTATGCAAAATTAAGGGCCTTTTCCCTTCGTTAATAGATTGGGCCAGCCCTATCCATCCCGTTAAGGCATTGGGCTATAAGTGGCCCTTTTTAAACTTGACCCAACAGTTCGCACATTTAGTACTTTAATTAATGTACCTACATATTTACCCGTTAAAAAAATAAAAAAGGGTCTGACATGTCCTTTACTATTATAAATTATTTAAAGTTGTTCCCCGTTATACTATCGGATCATAAAACTTCTTACCTTCTTACTATTCGCACACAATTATCCTTAAGTGGACAGAGGGTCCCACAGTTAGTCCTTGGGGTTGATCTCCAGGTTCTGAAACGTGGCACTCATCGGTGCCTTCTTTATATCTGGTATCATTATACTCGACCCGATACCATATTACCCAAACTAATTAACCCGTAAAATATAACTCAAAAAATGATCAGTCTTAGGGGTAGGCATTCGGTACTTCGGTTCGGTATTTAAAAATTTTGGTTCGGTATTTCGGTATTCGGTTTATCAACTGTGTATACCAAATACCATACCAAAATATTTCGGTACAGTTCGGTATTTCTTATTTTGGTTCGATACGATTTCGGTTTAAACCAAATCTATGTTACGAGGCTTCAGCTTATTCAAATATGTACCTCTTCGACTTTTGAAACCAATACAACTTGTATAAACTAAAAATTGTCAGTCAATCTGTTTGTTAAATGGTCTTTATCGAAATAATGTTAGCTAAATATTCAAATTGAAATAGAAGTAACTATCTTAATTTCTAACTTAATGTTTGTAAAATAAGTCATCGAAAAGGAAACCTTTTCTATTGATTTTAAATACTTTTCTACTCATAGTTTAAGATATCAATTTCACTTTTTTTGTTATATTAGTAGTAATACGAGAAATATTAAATTAATAGGTGTCTTGTACTTTTGGGGTGTGGGCTTAAGATTATTGGGCAAAAAAATTAAAAAAGAAGAAGTTGTGCTCAAACTATACAATTTCGGTATTTCGGTACACCGAAATACCAAAATTCCAATACTGTATGTTGAAATTACCGAAATGTTGAAATTTCCGTACCGAAATAAACTGAAATACCAAAAAAATCAAAACCGAAATACCGAATTAATTCGGTTCGGTTCGGTTCGGAATTCGGTTTTTCGGATTTTATGCCCACCCCTGATTAGTCTTCTCTTCTCTCACCTCACGCCAAAACCACCGGAAAACATGGCAACTCACTGAAAAATTCCTCCGGTAGTACTAACCTCCACTGTACTGCCCCCCTCTTCGTCTTCCTTCTTCTCTTCTTCTTTTTCTTTGTGTTCCATCATCCAAACAGCAACCCCGTTCCACCAAATAAGCAAACGAAACCGGTGAAACTCACCGAAAAATTCACAAAGCCAACATCACTGACTATCTCAACTCTCTCTCACTGTTTTCCTTCTTCATTTTATAACCTCCATGAAAATCGGCGAGATCTACTACAGATCTTGGCCAAAACACCACTGCCTTACTTTTGTTATCTTTTTCAAAAAAATAAAAAAACACCACTACCTTACCCCTTTCCTTCATTTTCTTCTACTTATTTCCTTTTTCTTCTTTCCAATTTATTGGATCTAAAAAGTCAGAGGTTTTATATTTTTTGAACTTCACCGGAAAATAGAACCTCACCAGATCCAACTGAAATTCTCGGATTTTCTTGTTGGTTTTTACGGGTTTGGGTATCTGGTAATATAGATCAGGTCGAGTCTAATGATACCAGATGTAAAAAAGAAACGGATGAGTGCCAAGTGCCCCATCTGTCCACTTGAGGATAAATGTGTGTGGATAGTAAGATAGTAAGGAGTTTTATGGTCCGGTACTATAACGGGGGATAAATCTAAACGATTTGTAATACTAGAGGGACATATCAGATCCTTTTCCGTTTCTTTAACGGGCAAATATGTGGGGTACATTAATTAAATTCACTAACCGATGAAGCACTGAACTGATGGAGACGTGACGAACTCTGAGCTGGAACGACACTAAGAGATGACTGACTCTGACAAGCATTACATGAACCATGGCTAGATGATGCACCACGATGAACTGGACGAACCATCTAAGCGTGCATGTAAAGACGACCCCTACTGTGGTAGAACTGACCCCCAGAAGGAACACCGATGAAACCACCTAATCCACGAGGCCTCTTGCCCTCCCTCTCCTCACGCTCCTGACTACAGACCATATCTAGTTGCCGAGCAATGTCAACCACCTCATCGAACCGAGCACCAGACACACTCTCCCTAGTCATAGCGAAACGTAAGTGGTAGGTGAGACCATCAATGAACCTCATAACCTTTACCTCTCAATGGAACCAACCAAACTGCGTGATGAGCCAACTCTGAAAATCTCATCTCATACCGAGTCACAGACAGGCCATCCTGATGTAGCTGCTCGAACTGCCTGCGTAGCTCCTCCCTACAGGTCGGTGGCACAAACTTCTCCAAGAATACCACAGAGAACTCATGCCATGAAAGTGGTGTAGCACTGGGCCTACTCCTATCATAGGCCTCCCACCATCTGAAGGGAGCCCTAGTAAACTGAAAAGTAGAGAACGAGACCCCACTGGTCTCCAGAATACCGGTGGTATGAAGAATCCGCTGACACCTATCCAAGAAGTCCTGGGCATCCTCAGACTCAACCCAACTGAATGATGGAGGCTGGAGTCTCCCAAACCTCTCAAGTCTCTTTTGCTCATCCTCACTCATAACGGGACCCACCTAGTCCTAATCAACTGCAACCGGCTGGGCTGGTAGCACCCTCAGTGTCTGAAGTCCCTGCATCACCTGCTCGGGAGTACGGGAAGCGGGAGTCTGAGTACCTCCCCCGAATGAGAAGTTGCAAGCACGGTCTGAACAGAAACTGCTTGAACAAGGCTAGTGCATACAGTCAAAATCTGAGCCAAAGCCTGATGAAGGCCTGGAATCACAATGGGCACAGCTAGTGCCTGAGCCGGTCCCATTGGCTCAACCACCTCTTGAACCTGCTCCTGAGCTGGAGCAACTGGTGGATCTGCAGGTGCTGCTCTAGCTGCTGTACGAGCTGCACCTCTTCCCTTACCGCGACCTCGGCCTCTCGTGGCCCTAGCTGGTGGTACTGCTGGCTGCCCGTCTTGGTCGGTAGCACGTTTCCTCACCATATGTGAGAGAATAGAATAACAAAAGTTTAGTTCCCAGAATCAACAAATCTGCATGGCAAGAATGTGAAGTTTCTTAAGGGTTCACCAGCTTCTCGAAGATAAGCAAAGACATCTCCGTATCAATCTACAAGACTCTACTAAACCTGCTCATGACTCATGAGACCTACGTAACCTAGGCTCTGATACCAACTTGTCATGACCCAAAACTTAGCTTGTCATGATGGCGCCTAACGTGGTACTAGGCAAGCCGACACCTCAAAATATTTCCAACACTTTTAAGTGAAAAATGAAATAACATAGGTTAAATAATTAAAGCTCTCATAAAACTGGATAGAAAGTCAAAACTCAATCGGAAGTTCCCAAAACCAGGGTGTCACTGAGTACATGAGCGTCTATAGACCACAAGCCTGAAAATACTATCTATGAAAAACTGAAACTAAATACATAAAGCTAAAAGATAGGGAGGGAGAGTCAAGGTCTGTGAACGCCGTGAAACTACCTAAAAATCTCCGAATGATCAAGCTGCTCAGCTAATCAACACCCACCGTGTCCGGAAACACCTGGATCTGCACACGAAGTGCAGGGTGTAGCGTAAGTACAACCAACTCAGTAAGTAACAGGACTAACTATTGGACTGAAAGTAGTGACGAGCTTCAAGGAGACAATTCAATTACAACAAAATACAATATAGGAAATAGGAATGCTTTCAAGTTCGACATTTGAAGCCAAAACAGTTAATTCATGTCAAGTTCAATTGAAACAGGATATAGTATATCTCATAAATTTCATGCCAGTGATATATGCCAGATGAAGTACAATAGTAATAAAATCAAGTGCATATACTCAGAGTAGCAATCACTCAGTCCTCCCATTCACTCCAACCTCACAGTTACTCATTCCTTACAATCTCTCATTTCTACCCGACACTCGGCACTCGCGCTCAATAGTCGCACTCACACTCAATAGGTACTTGTGCTCACTGGGGTTGTACAGGCTCCGAAGGGGCTCTTTCAACCCAAGTGCTAAAACAAGCCAATCATGGCATAACTCAATAAAATATGTTGCGGCGTGCAACCCCCTCCCATAAATATCCTCATAATCAGTCCCTCGGCCTCTCTCAGTCATCAATCCCTCCAGTATCTCGGGCTCTCAATAATCATGATAATCAGCCCAAACAACAATGATATAATGTATCAATAAATAATAATAGAGACTAAGTATGAAACAACAATTTAGTAGATAATTTAACATGTAACACGACCTTGTGGGTCCCTACAGTACCAACACATAGCCAAAACATGATTTCTAACATGATTTGCAGTTTTATTTCTATAACACATGGAGAATATATACGGATAACAACAGATTATTCAACTATATAGTTCCATGGAATTGACCAAGTCACAATTCCTACGGTGCATATCCACACGCCCGTCACCTAGCATGTGCATCACCTCAAAACAAATCACATGACACATAATACGAGGTTTCATACCCTCAGAACCAAATTTAGAACTGCTACTTACCTCAATCCGTGCAAATACCTACTTCAACACGCCCTTGCCTCGCGAATCGGCCTCTAAATGCCCTGAATCTAGCCACAAATAGTTCGATACAATCAACACGAGCTAAATGAATCAATTCTACAAGAAAATACTAAGTTATTAATCAAAAGTCAAACGTCGGCCCCAAGGCCCACGTCTCAGAATCGGGTAAAAGTCTGAAAATCCAAACACCTATTCAACCACGAGTCCATCCTTACCAAAATTACTCAAATCCGATACCAAAATCTCGATCAAATCCTCAAAATTCGGCCTAAGAACTTTCCTCCATTTTCCCCCAATTTCCACCCCAAATCACTAATTAAATGATGAAATCAAAGACATAAACATGGAATTTAACCAAAAAGAAGTTAGAATCACTTACCCTAATCACCCACTTGAAAATCCCTCCAAGAATATCCTCCCACCGAGCTCCCAAAATCAAATTATAAAATTGAGCTCAAACCTTCATTTTGAAATATTTAAGTCTCGACCCAAATATCCTTCATCGCGATTGCGGAAAAACCGTCGCGATCGTGAATCACAAAAAATGATGCCCCACTAAATAACCTTACACAAACATAGAGACCTCCACGTGAATGCAAACCATTGTTTCCTTAGACCTACGCGATTGCGTCCACCCTCACGCGATCGCGAAGCACAAACACGTGTGAACCAACTTCCTCCTCTCCTCTTCGTGAACGCGATTATACCCACGCGTTTCACGATGCTATGCCTTGACAACCTACACGATTGCGTACCCCATTTCACGAATGCATAGAGTAAAACTCAACACTGCCCCAACACAGACACCAGAAAAACTTCAGCCATAACACCAAGTCCAAAATTAATCCGTTAACCATCCCAAACTCACCCGAGACCCTCGGGACCTCAACCAAAAATACCATCAAGTCCCTAAGCATCATACGATCTTAACCGAGCCTTCAAATCACATCAAGCAATGCTAAAATCACGAATCGCGCATCGATTCAAGCCTAATGAACTTTTAAACTTCTAACTTCTACATTTGATGCCAAAACATGTAAAATCACGTCCGATTGACCCCAAATTTTCACACAAGACACAACAGACATACTTAAACTCTCGGAACCCCAATCCGATCTCGGTATCCACAAATTCCACTATCGTTCAAACTTCTAAGTTTTCAACTTTCGTCATTTCAAGCCTAATTCAACTATGGACCTCCAATTCACAATCCGGACACACTCCTAAGTCCAAAATCACCCAACGGAGCTAAAAAACCATCAAAACTCCATTCCGGAGTCGTCAAAACATAAGTCAACATCTAGTCAACCTTTTCAAATTAAGCTTTCATAATTCTTACGGTGCAAGCCCACACGCCCGTCACCTAGCATGTGCGTCACCTCAAAACCAATCACATGACATATAATACGGGGTTTCATACCCTCAAAACCAAATTTAGAATTGTTACTTACATCAATCCGTGCAAATCCCTACTCCAACACGCCCTTGCTTCGCGAATCAGCCTCCAAATGCGTCGAATCTAGCCACAAGCAGTTTGGTACAATCAACACGAGCTAAAGGAATCAATTCTACAAGAAAATACTAATTTATTAATCAAAAGTAAAAAGTCGGCTCAAAATCCGCCCCCGGCCCACGTCTCGAAATAAAATCCGAACATCCATTCAACCACGAGTCCACCCATACCAAAATTATTCAAATCTGATACCAAAATCTCGTTTAAATCCTCTAAATTCGGCCTAAGAACTTTCCTTCATTTTCCCCCAATTTTCCACCCCAAATCACTAATTAAATGATGAAATCAAAAACATAAACGGGGAAGTTAAATAAAAATAAGTAAGAATCACTTACCCCAATCACTAATTAAATGATGAAATCAAAAACATAAACAGGGAATTTAAAAAAATATAAGTAAGAATCACTTACCCCAATCACCCACTTGAAAATCCCTTCAAGAATCTCCTCCCACCGATCTCACAAAATCAAATTGTGAAAATGAGCTCAAACCCTCGTTTCGAAATATTTAAGTCTCTGCCCAATTAGCCTTTATCGCGATTACACAAAAACCCTCGCGATCGCGAAGAACAATAAATATGCCCCACTAAATAACCTTACGCGAACGCGGAGACCTCTACACAAATGCGAAACGCTGCTTCCTTAGACCTACGCAATCGTGTCCACCCAAACGCGACTACGAAACACAATCGCGTATGAACCAACTTCCTTCTCTCCTCTTCGCGAACGCGGCAATGCCCATGCATTTTGTGATGCTCTGCCTGGACAACCTACGCGATCGCGTAAGCCATTTCACGAACGCATAGAGTAAAAATCACCACTGCACCAAATAAGCCTACGTGATCGCGGACCTGTCTACGCGATCATGTATAATTTAACCAAACAGACACCAGAAAAACTTCAGCCATAACACCAAGTCCAAAATTGAATTGTTAACCATCTGAAACTCACTCGATGCCCCCGGGACCTCAACCAAACATACCATCAAGTCCCAGAACCTCATACCAACTTAGTCAAGTCTTCAAATCACATCAAGCAACGCTAGAACCACGAATCACGCATCGATTCAAGCCTAATGAACTTTTGAACTTCTAACTTCTACATTCGATGCCGAAACCTATCAAATCACGTCCGATTGACCCCAATTTTTTCACAAAAGTCATAAATGACGCAACAGACCTACTCAAACTCCCAGAACCCCAATCCGAGCCCCGTATCCACAAAATCCACTCTCAGTCAAACTTTTAAATTTTCAACTTTCGCCATTTTAAGCCTAATTCAATACGCACCTCCAATTTACAATTAGGACACACTCCTAAGTCCAAAATCACCCAAAATAACTAAGGGAACCATCAAAACTCCATTCTGAAGTCTTCTACAAATAAGTCAACATCCGATCAACCTTTTTAACTTAAGCTTTCAACCTTGAGACTAAGTGTCTCAATTCATTCTGAAACATCTCCAGAACCGAACCAACTACCCCGACAAGTTATATAACAACAATTAAGTAGGGAATAAATAGTAATTGGGGGAACAGGGCTACAACTCTCAAAATGACTGGCCGGGTCGTTGCATCCTCTCCCTTTTAAACAAACGATTGTCCTTGAATAGGTTTAGAAACGTACCTGGAGTCTCAAATTGTCGTGGATATCTTCTTTGCATCTCCCTCTTGGTCTTCCAAACGGCCTCCTCAACTGGCTGACCTCTCTACTACAACTTCACTAAAGTTATGTCCTTTGACCTCAACTTTCGAACGTGCCGATCCAAAATGGCCATCGGCTCTACATCATAAGCCAAATCACCATCCAGTTGAACCATGCTGAAATCCAAAACATGAGATGGATCGCCGACATACTCCCGGAGCATAGAAACATGAAACATTGGATGCACACTCGACAAAGTAGGTGGGAAGGTAAGCTTTTAAGCACCTCTCTGATCCTCTAAATCATCTGGCCCGATATACCGATGACTTAACTTGCCCTTCATTTCGAACCTCATAACACCCTTCACTGGTGACACCTTGAGCAGAACCTTATCCCCATAAGCAACATCACTAACCTTTCGATCGGCATAAATCTTGTGTCTAGACCGCATCGTGCGAAGCCAATCCTGAATCAATTTAATCTTGTTCAAAGCATCCTGAACCAAGTCAGTACCCAATAGTCTAGCCTCCCTCGGCTCTAACCAACCCACTAGAGATCGATATCGTCTCCCATACAAAGCCTCATACGGAGCCATCTGAATGCTTGACTGGTAGCTGTTGTTGTAGGCAAACTCCACGAGCGGCAGAAACTGATCCCAAGAACACCCGAAATCAATGACACAAGCGCGTAGCATGTCCTCTAATATCTCAATAGTGCGCTCTGACTGTCCGTCCATTTGAGGGTGAAATGTTGTCCTCAACTCAACTTGGGTCCCCAACTCTCGATGTATTGCTCTCCAAAACTGCGATGTAAACTGCGTGCACCGATCTGAAACGATGGACACCGGCACACTGTGAAGGCGAACAATCTCGCGGATGTAAATCTCAGCCAACTACTCCGAAAACTAGGTAGTCCCAACTAGAATGAAGTGCGCGGACTTGGTCTGCCGATCCACAATCACCCAAATAGCATCACACTTCCTCGAAGTCCATGGGAGCCCAACTACAAAATCCATGGTGATCCGCTTCTATTTCCACTCTGGAGTCTCTAGCCTCTGAAGCAATCCACCTGGTCTCTGATGCTCATATTTACCTGCTGACACTTAAGGCATCGACCTACAAATACCACTATATCCTTCTTCATCATTCTCCACCAATAGTGCTTCCTCAAGTTCTGGTACATCTTCGTGGCACCCGGATGAATGGAATACCGCGAACTGTGGGCCTCCTCAAGAATCAACTCACGTAGCCCATCTACATTGGGCACATAAATCTGACCCTGCATCCTCAACACCTCATCATCTGCAATATTAACATCATTGGAATCACCAACCTTGTCCTTAAGGACAAGCAAATGAGGATCATCATACTGGCGCTCTCTGATGTGAGCATATAAGGAAGATCAAGAAACCACACAAGCTAGAACCCGAATAGGCTCTGAAACATCTAATCTCACGAACTGGTTGGCTAAGGCCTGAACATCAACTGCAAGCGGTCTCTACCAATAGGAATGAATTCAAGGCTACCCATACTCACCGCCTTTCTACTCAAGGCATCAGCCACTTCATTGGCTTTCCTAAGATGATACAGAATGGTGATATCATAGTCCTTCAACCACTCCAACCATCTCCGCTGCCTCAAATTTTGATCTTCTGTTTGAACAAGTGCTAGAGACTCTAATGATCTGTAAATACCTCACAAGACAAGACATAGAGACAGTGCCAATAAATCTTCAATGCATGAACAATGGCAACCAACTCCAAATCATGAACATGGTAGTTCTTCTCATAAGGTTTCAACTGACGCGAAGCATAAACAATTACTCTACCCTCCTACATTAAGACACACCCAATACCAATCTAAGAAGCATCACAATACACTGTACAAGAGCCTGAAGCTGAAGGCAAAACTAGAACTGGAGTTGTGATTAAGGTAGTCTTGAGCTTCTAGAAGCTCTCTTCACGATCATCCGACCACCTGAAAGTAGCACCCTTTTGGGTCTATGTGGCCAAAGACGTCGCAATAGATGAGAAACCCTCCACGAAGCGATGATAATAACCAGCCAACCCGAGAAAGCTCTGAGTCTCCGTAGTAGAGGATGGCCTATGCTAACTCTGAACTGCCTCTATCTTCTTCGCATCTACCTTAATCCCCTCACTGGACATCACGTGCCCCAAGAATTCCACTAAACTAAGCCAAAACTCACACTTGGAGAACTTGGCATAAAGCTTCTGTTGTCTCAACCGCTGCAACACAATCCTCAAATATTGGGCATGCTCCTCCTGGCTACGAGAATACACCAGGATAACATCAATGAATACTATGACAAACGAGTCGAGATAAGGCTGAAATACAATGTTCATCAAATGCATGAAGGCTGCTGGGGCGTTGGTCAACCCAAAAGACATCACAAGCAACTCATAATGGCCATAACGGGTCCTGAATGCCGTCTTTAGAATATTCGAGTCCCGAATCCTCAACTAGTGATACCAGGACTCAAATGAATCTTAGAGAACACCCTCGCTCCCTAAAACTAGTTAAATAGATCATCAATGCGCGATAAAGGATACTGGTTCTTGATTGTAACTTTGTTCAACTGCATATAGTCGATGCACATCCGCATAGTACAATCCTTCTTCTTCACAAACAGGACCGGTACACCCCCAATGCGACAGATTAGGCCTAATAAACCCTTATCAAGAAGTTACTGAAGTTGCTATTTCAATTCCTTCAACTCAGTTGGTGCCATACGATACGGAGGAATAGAAATAGGCTGAATACCCAGCACCAAGTCAATATCCCTGTCGGGCGGCATGCCCGACAAGTTTGCAGGAAACACATCCGGAAAGTCTCGCACCACCAAAACAGAATAAATAGTAGGGGTATGAGCACCAAAATCCCTCACAAAGGCCAAATAAGATAAACAACACTTCCCAACCATTCGCTGAGCCTTCAAATATGAAATCACCCTGTTGGGGACATAATCTAGAGAACCTCTACACTCGATCCTTGGAAAATCCTACATCGCCAACGTCACGGTCTTAGCGTGACAATCCAGCATAGCATGATATGGAGACAACCAATCCATACCCAAGATCACGTCGAAATCAACCATACTAAGCAATAAGAGATCAACTGTAGTCTCCAATCCCACGATAATCACTACACATGACCAATATACATGGCACACAATAATAGTATCGCCCGTTGGCGTAGATATATGAACAAATGAGACTAAGGACTTATGGGGCATATCCAGATAATGAGCAAATTACGATGATACATACGAATAAGTGGAACCAGGGTCAAATAATACAGAAGTATCCCTGTGCCATATAGAGACAATATATGTGATCACTGCATTTGAAGCAACACCATCTAGCCTGGCAGGAATATCATAGAATCGGGCTTGACCTTCACCTGATCGGCCTCCCCCTTTAGGGCAACCTCTAGCTGCCTGGGCCCCACCCTGAGCTGGCTGGGTGAGTGGTGAAGTAACTGGTGCGGAAGTCGTAGCTTGACTCCTCTGTTGCACTGAACCTCTCGGATGACAAGGACACTACTCCTCATATGCCCAAACTCCCCGCACTCGAAGGAATTCCCTGGTGGTGGTGGTGACTGAAGGGGGCCCTGGGTACTGAGATAACTGCTAGACGGACCTAGAATAGATGAACCTTGAACCAATAGAGCACGCGACGAACTCTAAGCTGGAACGATACTAAGAGATGACTGACTCTGACAAGCACTGTATGAACCATGGATGGATTATGCACCATGATGAACTAGACGGGCCATCTAAGCATACATGTGAGGACGACCCCTACTGTGGTAGAACTGACACCCAGAAGAAACACCGCTGAAACCACCCGATCCACGAGGCCTCTTGTCTTCCTCTCCTCATGCTCCTGACCACGGACCATCTCTAGTCGCCGAGCAATGCCGACCACCTCATCGAACCGAGCACCAGACACACTCTCCCGAGTAGCAAAAAATAAGTGGTAGGTGAGGCCATCAATGAACCTCATAATCCTCTCTATCTCAATGGGAACCAATAAAACTGCTTGACGAGCCAATTCTGAAAATCTCATCTCATACTGAGTCACAGACAGGCCATCCTGACGTAGCTGCTCGAATTGCCTGGCAGCTCCTCCCTACAGGTCGGTGGCACAAACTTCTCCAAGAAGATCACGGATAACTCATGCCATGAAAGTGGTGTAGAACTGGGCATGCTCCTCTCATAGGCCTCCCACCATCTGAAGGGAGCCCTAGTAAACTGAAAAGTAGTGAACGAGACCCTACTGGTCACCAGAATACCCACGGTACAAAGAATCTGTTGACACATATTCAAGAAGTCCTTGGCATCCTCAGACTTAGCCTACTGAATGATGAAGGTTGGAGTTTCCCAAACCTCTCAAGTCTCTTTTGCTCATCCTCATTCATAACGAGACCCACCTGGGCCTGAGCAGCTACAACCGGACGGGCTGGTAGCACCCCCGGTGTCTGAAGTCCCTGCATCACCTGCTCGGGAGTACGAGTGGCGGGAGTTTGAGTACCTCCCCCGGCTGAGAAGTGGCTAGCGCGTTCTGAATAGGAACTCCATGAGCAAGGCTAGTGCACATAGTCAAAAGCTGTGCCAAAGCTTGATGAAGGCCTGGAATCACAATGGGCACAACTAGTACCTGAGCCGGTCCCACTAGCTCAACCACCTCCGGAACCTGCTCCCGAGCTGGAGCAACTGGTGGATCTGCAGGTGGTGCTCTAGCTGTTGTACGAGCTACACCTCTGCCCCTACCGCGACCTCGGCCTCTCGTGGCCCTAGCTGGTGGTACTGGTGGATTCCCGTCCTGTCCGGTAGCACGTGTCCTCACTATATGTGAGAGAATAGAATAATAGAAGTTTAGTTCCCGAAATCAACAAATCCACACGGCAAGAATACAAGAATGTGAAGTTTTCAAAGCGTTCGACAGATATCTATAACTATTCTATAACCGTTTAGATATATGCCTTGTGATACATCTGTAATGTTCATTTTGCATTCATGACTCCACCTAAGATTGTCCGTTACTTGCAACACTATCCTACCCAAAAAGAACCCGTTTGAAACATACGACCACTCTTATAACAACTCCATCGGCTTCGTTCGCCGTTGGATCCAGAACTACACACGCCCTGATTCCTGTAATACCAGGGATATGTAGGCAACTGAAGAACCAGGGTTCAACCCCCATTTTTTGAAAATACATCATCACTCACTCACTTCGGACAAAATTGGTCATCATTTTCTTTACACGACAACTCTTTCATCATTCCCGGGTAAAGAGGGGCAGCTGTTAATACCCAATTTTGCCCTCATATTTTTTTCAAATAGTATATATACTTTCAAAATAGAATTTTGCATCCTTACTTAGTCTACAAGAGTCATATGAGAATTTTCTATAATTTTCCATAATTTTCAGAGCTTTAAAATTAGTTTTCTTGCATTTTAATTACTTGAATATTTACTAATTATCCCTTAAATTATTTTATGATGCTTAATCATACAAAATTATTATTTTCATCCATATATATGTTTCATAATATTTTTTCTTCATTTATATAATTATATTTGTATTTTTAGGCTATTTACATAATTTTACAATAATAGCCTATATGCTATGCATAGTTACATTTATTACGTTATTCATGAGAAAATAGCATTTTTTATATTTTTATAATATTAAGTTATTATTTTTAATCATTTGATTGCAAAAGTATTATTTTAGTATCTATTAAATAGTTTTATAGATTATTTTTATCAACAATTTTTGTATATTTAATTTGTAGCTCGAATTATAACAATTTTAGACCATATTAGTGGCCCAAACTCCTCAAATCCCTGGCCCAATTTCCCCAGCCAAGCTAGACGACCCCTTAATCTGAAACCCAGTCGGTACCCGTTTAAACGACCCGCCCCACTCCCTTTTCGATCCTGCGTATTGATCTCAAATGATCAACGGCCCATAATAAACCCATCTATCTCCTTATATCCCCATAACCAAAACCCTTGAACCATTTGTCGTTTCCTCCGCCTTCAAACCCTCCCTCTCATCTCTTAAACTTAAACCTTAGCCGACTCACTCAAATCCCAGTACCAATCCAATATTACATGAAAATCGTCCATGATTCCTTTCCTTTTTTACACACACGAAGATACTTACCATCCTTTAAACATTACAAGTGTTGGGTACTCGATTATTTATGGAAGTTGCACTGTGGTGCTTGTTGAACTCCAATTATGTACTATCATCATGTTTCTGACCTGATACACTTACTGTTATGCCCCATGGATTCAATTTAGTGAGATTTTTTGTCATTTTTGTTCTTCGTCTAAACTAGGGTTTCCTGGATTTGCCCTAAAACTGATTCTAATTGATTTTGCATGCTATATTTTTCTTTTTTGTGTTTAATCTACTGTATTTCCTTATTTTGTGTGTTGATCTTTACTACTATATAAAACCCTCCCCTAACTCCCTTGAAAGGGACCTGAAATGACTGTTATTGTGTTATTCTCACTCGATATACTCTGAAATCTGAGACCTTGGCCAGCTAAAAGCCAAGGCCATTCGAATTCAATTGTGTTCTTTCTCAGTGCAAGCACTGCTTGGGATTCATTCGAAATCCTTGGGAACTCTGAAGCACTAGGATTTTGGGGATTCTGTTGTTGTTTGTTACTGTTAATTGAACTACCACTGGAAATTACTTTTCTCCTTTTTTTTGCTCGTTAATTTGTAACTGATAAGTACATTCGACTCTCGCAATTTCATTTTGTCTGTGCTTGTGTTCATGCTATATATCTATGTCACTTAAGCTTCAATGAAGAAATATGCCTCTATATTTATGGTCCTCTTTTCTTTGAAGTTATCATGCAATCTTATGTTTCTTAGCATCAAAACTAGCCTAAAGCTCTAAGTTTCTTACTGTCTTAAGCCTTTTTAGCTTAATGTGTTTGTGTATGGATGAATGCTATTCTGATGTTGGTCATGAGTTCATCTCACTACTTGTTTCAGATTCTTGTGATTAGATTAATTCACACCCAGAATTTGTCCTAATTCTTAGTGCGTTTTTCCTGTACATCGATGGAGGGCATTGAGGGACAAACTTATACCATCATCCCTAAGATCTTAACTGAGATGTACTGCGCTCTAGATTGATACAGGCAGGGATTTGGACACTTTGAGGGTTCTAAGCTGTTACTACAAGTTTGGATATTGGAACACTTGCAGAGCGGAGAGTATCGTCAAGAGCTTCTGCAAAGGATGCTGAATGACTACATAGCTAATCATCACTCAAATAAAATGACATTTATCACAGATAGGTTTGCACAACCCAAAAGTGTTGTAAGTTGGGTGCGTTTCTTCAGCAATCTGATGGACGAGCAGGTACATTAAATGTTTGAGTAGTTTCCTAGCAGTGAGTTCATCATCAGGTCAAGAGGGACTACTCATCTAGTACTGATCGATTTGCGAGGAATCTATCCTTATGCTCCCATAAGAGTAATAAGGCAAGCGGGAAGAAAACAAGTCATATCTCAGGTTTCCAACATGATCCAGTACAAGGCAGGTTTCAAAGGAGGTGTCATTCCATTTAAATTCGAGGCTCAAAACATATGGAACCAAAAGGTCATTGTGTAAAGAGAAACCATTGAGCCAGACAGGTATCACACCAGTCATATGTACTACTATCTATCATGGTTGGAGGACGACGTAGCGGGAGACGTCAAGCTAGGAGTCAATCTAAAGGACAGGATCATAGACGAGCTGGCTGAGGCACAAGTTAAGTATAAAAGGCTTCGCAAAAAGGTTTTCGATTCTGAAGCTAAATATATAAAACAACACAAAGTGAACATGGAGGCTATAAAGGAATGGAAGGAGATTGCCACTAAGTCAATAGAAAGATTGGAATACTTGGAGCAAGGATTGATGGAGCTCAATGAGAAGATGAGAAAGAGACTCTTAGATTTCCAATGAATGGATGGAGGAGAAGGAGGACATCTAACAAAAGCTTACTTGTTGTTGGATATGGGCGATCTAGGAAACCTGATTGATGGGGTCAAAAGAGCCAATCATGGAAAAGGTCCTTCAGGGACCAAGTAGACTAGGAAATGATGTTATTTACTACTTTCTAGCTTAGCTTTAGATTTCAATTATAATAAGTCTAAATGCCATTAGTAATTTTTATTATTGGTTTAGCAAAGGTTTGACTCATTTTTCGCATTAATGAAATGACACAAATATTGGCATCGATTTTCTCCAAGTCTATGTGTCTCTTAGCCTTACCTCAGGCATAATGAGGTCCCCAAAATTAGGACGCGAATGATTGCATGACTTTGTCAAACACGTTTCAATATTGCAAACACTCTTTTATTTATCCTTACTAACTTGGTTACCTGTTGCTTTTTTCTTTTGATTATTCCCATTCCTAAAGGTTGGTTCATGAATACTGGCATTGTCAGTGATGGTAGGCTATAATCTCATATTTTAGTCGATTATTACATTCCAATTTACTGCACTTTAGTTGAGTTTGAGCTTTAATCGCCAGTATTTTGCACTAATGGTGTGTTTTATGCCTTGTAGTAGTGATTCCAAGCTATGTAGATGTTATGGTGTAACGACCCGGCCGGCCGTTCTGTGATATTAGCCCCATTTCCCATGTTTCTACTTTATCATATGTTGCTTAGCCTATTTATGTTGTGTTGGGTCGGTTGGTTCGGGTTCGGAGTGGTCGTAGTGAGAGCTGAGACACTTAGTCTCTTAAATCAGCTTAATAGTTGGAAAAGTCAACTGGGAGTTGAATTATTGGTAAACAACCTCGGAATGTAGATTTTATGGCTCGAACAACTTTGTTAGGTGATTTGGAATTAGGAGTGTGTTCGGATGAAGTTTTGATGTCCGGTGTAGAATTAGGCTTGAATTGGCGAAAGTTAGTTTTTGGCGATTTTCGGTTGGCAAGGGAAAATAGGCTATTGAGGTCGGAATGGAACTCCGGAAGTTGGAGCAGGTTTGTAATGTCATTTTGGAGATGTGTGCGAATTTTCAGTTCAATCAGATGTGTTTTGGATGGTTTCGACATCCTTGGTGAAATTTAGAAGTTTCAAAGTTCTTAGGCTTGAATTTGATGTGATTTTGGTGTTTTTGCGTTGTTTTTGGTGTTTCGAAGGCTCGACTAAGTTCGAATGAGCTTATGGGATGTGTTGGTATGTTTGGTTGGGGCCCCGAGGGGCTCGAGATTGATTTTGGATGGTTAATGAAGGTTTGGACTTAGGAATTTGCAGCAAAATTATTGCTGGTGTGATTTTTCTGGTGTGGCTGCACTTGCGGATGAGGAGCCGCAGGTGCGGGCCCGCAAAAGTGAAAAATGATTCGCAGATGCAAAATTTGGGCAGCTCAGTATGGGACTGCAGATGCGGACGTGGGACCGCACCTGCGGAGTTGCAGGTGCGGAGTTTGGACTTTTAGTGGACTTGCGTAGGTGTGCACATGGGACCACAAGTGCGGGTCCGCAAGTGCGAAGAATTGTCCGCAGGTGCGGATTAACTGGGCAGGAGGTATAAATAGGTGCCTCCGCGAAATTTTGGCATTTCTTTCATTTTTGCATGCAGGTTGAGCCAATTTGGGAGCAATTTGAAGGAGGAATTCGAGAGTCTTCAGTGGAGGTACGTTTTCCGGACTATAAACTTGATTCTATGTTATTTTGTGACGGATTAGGTTTGGAATTTGTGGATTAAATGGCATAAATTGGGGGTTTAGGACTTGCGAGATTGAGACTTGTAATTAAGGAATTTAGGAGTTGTTCGTGGTCGGATTTTGGCGCATTATATATGTGTACACTTGGGAAGGGATAATGATTCTTGTGATGCGATTTTTATCGAATTCCGAGACGTGGTCCCGGAGCTCGGGTTTGGCCAATTTCGGGAATTGTGCTTAAAATTAATAGCTTTCGATTGGGGTTTTTTCCTTTAGCGCATATTGATGATTTTAATCTGGTTTTGGTTAGATTCGTAGCAATCGAGAGCTCATTTGAGGGGCAAGAGCATCGTAGATTAGTATTGTGGCCCAGTAGAGGTAAGTAATGGCTATAAATATTGTCCTGAGGGTATGAAACCCCACACTTCGTATTTCTCACTGTTTTTAGAATGACGCACATGTCGGATAACGAGTATGTGGCGTGCACTAATTTTTGGATTGGACTTGGTCCTCTCCACGGAAACTATACAGTCAAGTGGCTTTCATGCCCTCTCCGCTTAAGTTGCATCTTTTACTCTAAATCATATGTTAAATGGTGTTCTAAAACTATTACTATATTTGGGCTATAAGCCATGTTTGGAGTCTCGTGCCAACTTGTTTAGATTCCTTGGGGGCTTTTTCTTTTTACTGCTATTTTTCCTCACTATGTTGACTTATGATTTACACTCAGTCATGTTATGTTTAACTGATTTCGAAACTCAGCTTTATTTACACTTTTTTGAGATATAAAATGATGTTTTGGGTCGAGTACCCCATTTTACTAATACGCCCGAGGGGCTTTGAGAGTTTCTGACTGAGTGAGGCTGAGGGCCCGATTGTGAGGATATGATATGCCACGAGGTGGCTTGATATTAGCGCTTGGGCTAAAGGATCCCCTCCGGAGTCTGTGCACACCCCCAGTGAGCGCAGGTACCTACTGAGTGCGAGTGCCGAGTGACGAGTAATTGGGAGGCATGAGTGACAGTGAGATTGCCCAAGGGGCTAATACTGAGTGACTGTGAGGTATGCTGAGTGATATTCTGCCCGAGTGGCGATTTATGATTCATGTTTTGGCCCGAGGGGCTACTTATGATTTATTTCATTTTACACTAAATCCTTTGGGTATTTGTATTCCTGAAATTGTTGGAAAACACATTTTTCAAAGGATTTTTACTGAAATTGGCTTTTAACACATGTTGATTTTTACATATGTGAGTATGCCAACTCAGTAGTAATAGAAATAAATCAAGTCTGCGCAGTAAGAAACACATAAAATCAAATCATCAATTCACAATAAGCATAGAATTTACTCCCTGCACCCCTGTGTGCAGATACAAGTGTTGATACCGAGCGTTATCCATCTTCCGTGCGGAGCCAGAGTCGGGATATAGAGGTAGCTGTTCAGCGTCCGCATCAATCTCTGTTTTCCCTTCTTATTTTGTACCGAGTTTTTCGTTCCGAGGTTTTGTATTATAATAGGAGACTTTTTGGTATATTCCTTAGATTCTCATGACATGTTGACTCCAAATCTTAGGGATGATTTTAGACTGTTTAACTGTTTGTTTTGCTTAATGGATTCAGTAATTTTATATACGTTTATGAAATGTTAAAATGTAGTTGGGATTTTGGAAAGAAACTGTAAATATGTGATTTGGCTAGCCTAGTTCCACGATAGGCGCCATCACGGCCGATTTAGGATTTGGGGTCGTGACAAGTCGGTATCAGAGCCTAGGTTACATAGGACTCAACGGTCATGAGCAGGTTTAGTAGAGTCTTGCAGATCGGTATGGAGACGTCTGTTCTTATCTTCGAGAAGCTGCGGAACCCTTAGGAACAATCTCATTTTTTTTAATTCTGTCGTGCCATTTTGTTGATTCTGAAAATCTAAACTTCTGTTGTTTCATTCTCTCACAGATGGTTAGAACTCGCGCTACCGATCAGGGTGATCAGCCACCAGCTAGACCAGCGAGAGGTCGAGGCCGTGGTAGGGGTAGGGGGCGAGCCCATGCAGCAGCCAGGGCAGTACCAGTTGATCCCCGTACTATTCAGGATCGTATTCCCGCCGCAGATACTCCAGTGGGACAGGCTCAGGCACCATCAGTGCCTATTCTTATCCCGGGTCTTCAGGAGACCTTAGCTCAGATCTTGACTGTGTATACCACCTTTGCTCAGGCAGTTTCCGCTACTTCTCAGGCCGGGGGAGGCAGTCAGACTCCAGTTGCCTGGACACCTGAGCAGGTTACTCAGGGCCATCAGACACCAGGGGCGGTTCCAGCCCAGCCGGTTGCTCCAGTTCGAGACTTCATGGTTCCGGCTATGCCAGAGGACGAGCAGCGTAGACTGGAGAGATTTAGTAGACTTCAGCCTCCGATGTTCAGTGGTGCTGAGGGCGAGGATGCTCAGGGTTTTCTGGATAAGTGTCAGAAGATGCTGTGTACTGCTGGGATTTTGGAGACCAGTGGGGTCTCGTTTGCTACTTTTCAGTTTTCTGGTGCTGCTTTCACTTGATGGGAGTCTTTTGAGAGGCGTAGGCCTATTGGTTTAGCACCCCTCACCTGGCAGCAGTTCTCCACTATCTTCTTGGAAAAGTATGTATCCTAGTCTCACAAGGAGGAGCAGCGCAGGCATTTTGAGCAGCTGCGTCAGGGGGAGCTATTAGTGACGCAATATGAGATGCGGTTTTCAGAGTTTGCTCGTCATGCTACCGAGTTGGTCCCTACTGATAGGGAGAGGATTAGGAGGTTCGTGGATGGCCCAGCTTATTAGCTCCACCTTTTCATGACTCGGGAGAGAGTGTCAAATGCTACATTCGAGCAGGTTGTTGATATTGCTCGAGATATTGAGTCGGTTCGCCACCAGGAGTGGAAGGAGAGGGAGGCCAAGAGGCCTCGTGGATTGGGTGGTTCTAGTGTTGCTCCTTCTAGGGGGCAGTTTCAGCATGGTAGAGGCCGTTCATTCAGGCCTCCTCAGTCAGTCCGCCCAGCCTATAGTGGTGCATCTTCGGGGCATGGTCCCCGCAGTTCTCAGCCAGGCCGTTCTTCATTCGGTGCGCTCCCAGCCCAGAGTGCAGCCCGAGAACCACTATGCATGATTCTTCTAGTGTCCATTCTGGTGCCAGGGGTTTCTATCAGTCCCCATCTCCGGCTCCAGGGAGTTGTTTTGAGTGCGAAGAGTTTGGGCAGGCAGTGTCCCCGTCGTTCTGGTAGTTCTTCTCAGTAGAGGGGCCAACCCTCGACTTCAGCTCCAGTTACTTCACCACCCGCCAAGACAGCCAGGGCTGGTAGTCAGTCAGCCAGGGGCTGCCCTAGAGGGGGAGGTTGAGCAGGTAGAGGTCAGGCCCGTATGTATGCATTTCCAGTAAGGTTAGATGTTATGTCCTCCGATTCAATGATCGCAGGTATTGTCTCAGTCTGTCGCCGAGATGCTTTGGCTTTATTTGACCCTGGTTCTACATATTTTTATGTCTCGTCATATTTTTTCCATTTCCTGGATATGCCCCGTGAGTCTTTAGTTACGTCATGTGTCGACTCTGGTGGGCGATACTATTATTGTGGACCGTGTGTATCGGTCGTATGTGATATCTATTGATGGTCTGGAGACCCGAGTGGACCTACTATTACTTAGCATGGTCGATTTCAATGTGATATTGGGCATGGATTGGTTATCTCTATATCATACTGTTCTTGACTGTCACGCTAAGACCGTGATCTTAGCAATGCCAGGATGTCCGAGGGTTGAGTGATGAGGTTCTTCTGAGTATGTGCCTAGTAGGGTGATTTCCTACCTGAAGGCTCAATGTATGGTTGGAAAAGGGTGTTTATCGTATTTGGACTTTATGAGGGATGTCACTGGTGAGACTCCCGTTATTGATTCGGTTCCTGTGGTCTATGACTTTCCGGACGTGTTTCCTACAGACCTGCCAGACATGCCACCTAATAGGGACATTGATTTTGGTATTGACCTGGTGCCAGGCACTCAGCCTATTTTTATTCCACCTTATCGTATGGCACCAGCAGAGCTAAAAGAATTAAAGGAGAAGCTTCAGGAACTCCTAGATAAGGGGTTCATTCGGCCTAGTGTGTCACCCTAGGGTGCACCGATGTTGTTTGTGAAGAAGAAGGATGGTTCTATGCGTATGTGTATTGATTATCGGCAGCTGAATAGGGTTACGGTGAAGAACCGATATCCTTTGCCTCGTATTGATGACTTATTTGATCATTTGCAGGGTCCCAGGGTGTTTACCAAGATTGACTTGCGTTCCACTTATCATCTGTTGAAGATTCGGGGGCCAGACATTTCGAAGACTACTTTAAGGACTAAATATGGTCATTATGAGTTTCTGGTTATGTCTTTCGGGCTAATCAATGCCCCAGCAACCTTTATGCACTTGATGCACAATTTATTCCGGCCTTATCTGGACTCTTTCGTCATCGTGTTTATTGACAATATCATGGTGTATTCCCGATCTCGGGAGGATCATGAGCAACATTTGAGAGTTGTGCTTTAGACCTTGAGGGAGAAGAGATTGTATGCGAAATTTTTGAAGTGTGAATTCTGGCTTAATTCAGTAGCGTTCTTGGGGCACGTGGTGTCCAGTGAGGGTATTCAGGTTGACCCAAAGAAGATAGAGGCAGTGCAGAGCTGACCTAGACCGTCATCAACTACCGAGATTCGCAGTTTCCTTGGTTTGGCAGGGTACTATCATCGTTTTGTAGAGGGATTTTCATCTGTTGCAGCACCGATGACCATACTGACCCAGAAGGGTGCTCAGTTCAGGTGGACTGAGGAGTGTGAGGAGATCTTTCAGAAGCTCAAGTCAGCTTTGAGTACAACTCCGGTGTTGGTTTTGCCTACGGGTTCAGGTTCTTATACAGTTTACTGTGACGCCTCGAGAATTGGCCTTGGAGCGGCTTTGATGTAGGACGGTAGGGTGATTGCCTATGCGTCCAGACAGTTGAAGGTGCAAGAGAAGAATTATCCAGTGCACGATCTTGAGCTAGCAGCCATTGTCCACGCCTTGAAGATTTGGCGTCATTATTTGTATGGAGTGCATTGTGAGATTTTCACTGATCACCGTAGTTTGAAGCATCTGCTTAAGAAGAAGGATCTGAATTTGCGTTAGAGGAAATGGTTGGATCTTCTCAAGGATTATGACCTCACTATTTTATATCATCCGGGGAAGGCCAATGTTGTGGCCGATGCCCTAAGTCGCAGAGCGGAGGTTTGGGGAGTCTAGCATGCCTTCCAGTAGCAGAGCGACCATTAGCACTTGATGTTCAGGCTTTAGCAGGGCAGTTGGTGAGATTGGATCTATCAGAGGCCCCGCGGGTATTGACTTGTGTAGCCTCCAGGTCTTCTCTTTATGATTAGATTAGAGCACGCCAGTATGATGATCCACACTTGCTCGTTCTTCAGGACAGGGTCCGTCGCGGCGATGCCAAGGATGTGGTTATTAGTGATGACGGGGTCATGAGGATGTAGGGCAGGATTTGCGTGCCCAATGTGGATGGACTTCGAGATTTGATTCTAGTTGAGGCCCATAGTTTGCGGTATTCCATCCATCCGGGTGCCGCAAAGATGTATCAGGATCTGAGAAAACATTATTGGTGGAGGCAGATGAAGAAGGATATTGTTGAGTTCGTGGCTCGGTGTCTCAACTGTCAGCAGGTCAAGTATGAGCACCAGATACCAGGTGGATTGCTTCAGAGATTTGATATTCCGGAGTGGAAGTGGGAGCGAATCACCATGGACTTCGTAGTTGGACTCCCACGGACTTCGAGGAGGTTTGATGCTATATGGGTTATTGTGGATCGGCTGACCAAGTCTGTGCACTTCATTCCTATTGGTACTACTTATTATTCGGAGCGGTTAGCTGAGATTTATATAAGGGAGATTGTCCGATTGCATGGGGTTCCAGTTTATATCATTTTTGACAGAGGTACTCAGTTCACATCTCAGTTTTGGAGAGCCGTACAGAGAGAGTTGGGTACTCAGGTCGATTGAGCACAATGTTTCATCCTCAGACCGACGGGCAGTCAGAGCGTACTACTCAGAATTTGGAGGATATGTTGCGTGCCTGTGTCATTGATTTTGGGGGTTCGTGGGACCAGTTTCTTCCACTCGTGGAGTTTGCATATAATAATAGTTATTAGTCGAGTATCCAGATGGCTCCATATGAGGCTTTTATATGGTAGGAGGTACAGAGCTCCGGTTGGTTTGTTTGAGCCGGGCGAGGCTAGGATATTGGGAACAGACTTGGTTCAGGATGCGTTGGGTAAGGTGAAGTTGATTCAGGAGCGGCTTCACACGACGCAGTCTAGGCAGAAGAGTTATACGGGCCAGAAGGTCTGAGATGTGTCTTTCATGGTTGGGGAGAAGGTGCTGCTGAAGGTGTAACCCATGAAGGGTGTTATGAGGTTTGGGAAGAGGGGAAATCAGAGTCCCCGGTTCATTGGGTCATTTGAAGTGCTTCAGAGGATTGGGGAGGTGGCTTATAGACTTGCCTTACCTTCCAGCTTATCGAGTATTCATCCTGTGTTCCATGTTTTGATTCTCCAGAAGTATGTTGGTGACCCGTCTCATGTTTTGGACTTCAACACAGTTCAGCTCGAGGATTATATGTCATATGAGGTAGAGCCAGTGGCTATTTTGGGTCATCAGGTCTGAAAGCTGAGGTCTAAGGATATAGCTTCAGTGAAGGTTCAGTGGAGAGGACAGCCGGTGGAGGATTCCACCTGGGAGACCGAGCGGGAGATACAGAGCAGATATTCTCACTTATTCGAGACTCCAGGTATATTTCTAGACCCGTTCGAGGATGAACGTTTGTTTAAGAGGGGGAGGATGTAACGACCCGGCCGGACGTTCCGTGACATTAGCCCCGTTTCCCCTGTTTCTGCTTTATCATATGTTGCTTAGCCTATTATGTTGTGTTGGGTCAGTTGGTTCGTGTTTGGAGTGGTCGTGGTGAGAACTGAGACACTTAGTCTCTTAAATTGGCTTAATAGTTGGAAAAGTCAACTGGGAGTTGAATTATTGGTAAACGACCTTAGAATGTAGATTTTATGGCTCAGACAACTTCGTTAGGGATTTGGGACTTGGGAGTGTGTTCGGAATGAAGTTTTTATATCCGGTGTAGAATTAAGCTTGAATTGGCGAAAGTTAGTTTTTGGCGATTTCCGGTCGGTAGGGGAAAATAGGCTATCGGGGTCGGAATGGAATTCTGGAAGTTGGAGCAGGTTCGTAATGTCATTTTGGAGATGTGCGTGAATTTTCAGGTCAATCGGATGTGTTTTGGATGGTTTTGGCATCCTTGGTGAAATTTAGAAGTTTCAAAGTTCTTAGGCTTGAATTTGATGTGGTTTTGGTGTTTTTGGTGTTTCGAAGGCTCGACTAAGTTCGAATGAGCTTATGGGATGTGTTGGTATGTTTGGTTGAGACCCCGAGGGGCTCAGGATTGATTTCGGATGGTTAACAGAGGTTTGGACTTAGAAATTTGCAGCAAAATTGCTGCTGGTGTGATTTTTCTGGTGTGGCCGCACCTGCGGATGGGGAGCCGCAGGTGCGGGCTCGCAGAATCGAAAAAGGATCCGAAAATGCGGAATTTGGGCAGCTTAGTGTAGGACCGCAAATGCGGATGTGGGACCGTACCTGCAGAGTCGCAGGTGCGGAAAAGGACTCGCAGGTGTGGAGTTTGGACTTTTAGTGGACTTGCGCAGGTGCGCAGCTAGGACCGCAGGTGCGCACCTGGGTTCGCAGGTTCGGATCCGCAGGTGCGAAGAATTGTCCGCAGGTGCGGATTAACTGGGCAGGAGGTATAAATAGGTGCCTCCACGAAATTTTGGCATTTCTTTCATTTTTGCATGCGGGTTGATCCAATTTGGGAGCAATTTGAAGGAGGGATTCGAGAGTCTTCAGTGGAGGTAAGTTTTCCAGACTATAAACTCGATTCTATGTTATTTTGTGACGGATTAGGCTTGGAATTTGTGGATTAAATGGCATAAATTGGGGGTTTAGGGCTTGGGAGATTGAGACTTGTAATTAAGGAATTCAGGAGTTGTTCGTGGTCGGATTTTGGCGCATTTTATATGTGTAGACTCAGGAAGGGATAAGGATTCTTGTGACGCGATTTTTATCGAATTCCGAGACGTGGGCTCAGGGCTTGGGTTTGACCAATTTCGGGAATTGTGCTTAAAATTGATAACTTTCGATTGGGTTTTATTCCTTTAGCATATATTCATGATGTTAATCTGGTTTTGGTTAGATTCGGAGCAATCGGGAGCCGATTTGAGGGGCAAGAGCATCGCAGATTAGTATTGTGGCCCGATAGAGGTAAGTAATGGCTATAAATCTTGTCCTGAGGGTATGAAACCCCGGATTTCATATTTCTCACTGTTTTTAGAATGACACACATGTCGGATGATGAGTATGTGGCGTGCACTGATTTTTGGATTGGACTTGGTCCTCTCCGCGACAACTATTGAGTTGCATATTTTACTCTAAATCATATGTTAAATGGTGTTATAAAACTATTGCTATATTTGGGCTATAAGCCATGTTTGGGGCCTCGTGCCTACTTGCTTAGACAACTGATGACAGTGCGACGGAACGAAGAATCGAGTAGGCATATTGCGCTTGCGCACTGTATAGTAAAATATACATAACTTTTTTTATCCAAATTTCATTTGGGCTCCACAATATATTTTTGGAAAGCTAATTCAAAGGGCTACAACTTTAATGTTATTATATTTTTACATTCCCAACAAAACAGGGTGAAAAATGCAGGGCAAGTGCGCTTACGCGCACTGACCGCACATTTGGGGAAGAAAGTGTGAAAAGTGCGCGGCCAAGTGCGCGTGCACATTTCCAGGTGCGCGACCACGCATGGAAAAATGTCCCTTTTTGCATAAGAGAAGGTGTATGTATTTGGGCCCGACCCTAATTGGTATATATACATAGAAAAATATCATTTTTGGGACTTTTGACATAATGTAGACCTAAGGAGGCTAAGGAGAAGTTGGAGAAGGAAGAGCACAAGGAATCCATCATTAATCCCAACTCAAGGCAAAGGTTTGGATTGTTTTATGTTTCTTTACTTTACACTTAATTGTGATGAATTACTCCATGTCTATAGAGTAGTTCTATTTAGGGTTTGATGGATTTGGTGTATTGATATTTGTTTGTAGATAATTAAATCTAGTTTTATGTATTGAATCGTTTTTGGATGTTTTAATCACTATATTCACTAGTTCATGTAATCAATAGAGGCATAACTTGTGGTATTGTTGCTTTATATTTTGTTGGTTGAAGTCATTAATTCTTCTTAATAATCGAAAGAGGCTAGTTGAATTGTTGATTAAACTAAGTTAGGAGGATAATCGAAAGAGGTTCTCCTAAAGGCCAATTCACTACAAATTCTTGCATATCTTCACGTACTTAGAATTGGTTCATCTTGTGTGGTTGAGACTTAATCGAGAGTGGAGTTTCTACTAATCAATTAAACTAATAACCAAGTGAATTCGAGATACTCACTTGAACATTAGAAGTGAATTATCTAGAGTTAAATCCCAAACATGCATCGTGCACTTATCCTATCAACCTTATCTTCTCCCCATTGATGTCTTCCTTTGCTTACTACTTGCGTTATTTCTCACTAGTCAATAGTTTAGAATCTTAGTTAATTTAAGTTTTAATCATATAAACCTCAATTGTTGATCATCTTGGATAACAATCTAGCTACAAACTACGATAATATTGTTTAACTCCAATCCATGTGGATATCATATTATATTATACTATATTCGACTAGCGAGCATATTTAAGTGTGTGTTTCAAGCTCGTCAGTCAGCATATCACACAAGATCCAGAGGTCCTCCACCTCCTCCTCCACCAACCAATCCTAAAGGCAAAAGAAAAGGGAAAGGAAAAATGGATGATTTGATTGGTATAGAAAAGACAATGCTCCCATAGTGGAAAACATTGAAACCTCAGATGGCCAAAGTACTCCGGCTCAAAATGAGTTGGTCTTACGTCTGGAATAGAAAATCCTGGAACTACAAGGTGAGCTTGAGCATGTCCTAAATTTGGCAAACATCTCCCTCACTCTCAATGTCCCCGACATTAACTAGCAAAACCTGACTACCCAGAACCAAACACCACCACAAACCACACAAAACCAAAACCCACCACCAAATCCTCCTATACCACACCAGTACCCCGCACCTCCTCAAAACCTTAACCCCCCACCAGTACCGAATTCTCAATAACACCACCATCATCCAACTCAATACCCACAAAACACTAATTACCATACCCCGAAAATGCACCACAACCTATTCCAGTATCCCCAAAACTCGATCAATGACCTCCCTTATACCCAAGTTCAAGGAATCCATCAAAGTAATCCGATATATGTGGAAACTTTACCCCACACCCCGCAACAAACCATATACATACCCAAATCGACCGAGAAATACCTGCTCATTAAAAACATGGCGGAGGAACTCAAGAAACTCATTGGTAGAGCTTAGAATGTTGAAGGTGGTAAAAGCGTTAAAGGTCTAAACTATGAGGACCTGTGTATTCAGCCATATGTGGAACTACCGGAGGGTTACAGACCTCCCAAGTTTGAAATGTTCAATGGAACAGGTGACCCGAAAGTGCATCTGAGAATGTATTGTGACAAGCTCTTAGGAGTAGGCAAGAATGAACAAATCAGCATGAAACTATTAATTCGAAGCCTCGCAGGAGATGCCTTGTCCTGGTATATCAGTCAAAATCCAAAGAAATGGGCTAGTTGGGTGAGTATGGCATCAGACTTCATGGATAGATTTACGTTCAACACAGAAAATGCGCCAGACATTTTTTACATCAAAACCTCAAGAAGAAGAAGAAGACAGAAACCTTCTATGAGTATGATACTCGATCGAGATCAGAAGCCGCAAAGGTAAGGCCAGCACTTGAAGAAGAACAAATGAATTCTTTGTCAGGGCTCAAGAAATGCAGTATTATGAAAGTGTCACGCCCCAACCTAGGGAGGCGTGGCTGGCACCCAGTGCCTAACTGGCCCGAGCTAACCACTCTGTAAATTATTTATTTTCATTGTAACTGTCATGGGCCAACATGGCCACAACGTCACGGGGGAGGAAGATAGAAAGGTAACTCATAAAGTGTAACTATTAGTGGGCAACACTGTATCAATAAACCATAATTCTTAAACATGAACACATATGGGTCATCAGGCCTCTGACATACTATAAAAAATGAACCTCTGTCTACAAATCCTCTAAGATTATTTGACATCAAATGGGACAGGGTACCGGCCTACCTATAAGTCTTTTAGCAAAAATCTGACACGATGACTCATAGACTGGGCTGCACTCCGAATGAGGTGGAGTCTTACCGATCCTTTGCTGAATGCCAATCTCGTCTATTATGATGGCTCATCAAACTGATTATCTATACCTGCAAGCATGAATGCAGTGTCCCCAACAAAAGGACGTCAGTACGAATAATGTACCGAGTATGTAAGGCATGTAAATCAGTATATAAAGGACATAAAAGAAACATGGAGTAAAAGACTCAACCTGTAAGTCTGGATAGCTCTGTAAATCAAAATCATGAAATATCTATAATGTCATGCATATGCGTATAAATGTCTTGTAATGCATAGGTCTATACATACATAACATCATCAAGCCTCTGAGGGCATCCCATCATATCATCTCGTCCACAGTGGGCAAATCATCAACGTATACCAGCTGATCAGGTGGTGGTGCGTATATAACGCCATAACCTTTTCCCATATCCCATATAAATATAATATACATATATACGTGTATATAACGCCATCTAGTCATGGGTCAATGTACATGTATGAATGCATGAAATGCATAAGAAATACATTAATAAAGTTTTCTTGGAACGCCATAAAAATCAATATGCCTTTTGGATAAATATGATCAAATACGTATTTTTCTAGGACCCATGAACAGAAGATAATAATAATTCACACGGAGAATCAAGAATATAGACACCCCTAGTATTTCTATGAATAGAGTAATTTTTGGAAACCGTGCGTTTGCTCGTTTCTTATGTATAATTTGGACCATGCCAAAAAGAAAGAATGGGTGACCTTAACATACCTGAGCCGGTTCAAAAGGTTGTTGGATGATTGAAACAGGGACAAGACCTTATAGAACATCTCTTCGAGAAGCGATATGTAGATATATGAGGATAGAGCAAGAGTTGGCTTACAGGAACAGAGACCATATAGAGATAATCTCTTATGTGACACTTTCAACATTATCCACAAAACATCCTATCAGCGGAAGTCTAATATTTATGAAGTATGCGTGTAACAAGAAGGAGAATCATATTGGACTCAACGTCAAAAGAAGCTTGCAATATTGGGAGAGTTGAGCAGCTCTATCAGTTACTTCATGACTTATAGAGGCACAAGATCTCAGTCACAACTCAAATATTTCTATCACAGACTACTTAGGATAAACAATGTTCTCTTTCCTCATATCTCTATACGGACATGCATGGCACTGTGAACTTCCATTTTTGGCATAGAGAGCTGCAACTGCGCTATCCTAATAGAGGTTTCAACTACTATAGTTATTCATCGTTAAGATAATTCTCCTAAATATGCCACCCAATGAAAATTGACTAAGAGTCACTTCTCCAAGAAGTGGCTTGCTGCCACGTGGGGGTGGGGTGGGAAATTAATACTTATCCAATAATTAATTAATTAATTAATTAGGTAATATTCCATTATCCGGTAATTAATCCATTACCCGCATAATTAAGAATTGTCTCAAATTACTTAAAATTCTAATTATTTTTAATATATTTTATATATCCTACTATCATGGTCATATGGTACCTTGTATGGTACTAGTCCATCAATATCAAGTATTTTAGCTCGAGCCATATTTTATCCCAAAATGACAAATTTTTGCCAACCTCATTTTCTTCAACTCGTTTACCCTCTCACCTTCACGACTTTACTTATCACTTGTTATAGATATCATAAGTACTTATGACCTCAAAAAAATAGTCTTGTCCTCATCTTAAAGTACTCTATTACAATATTAAAATAATAAATTGTGGTACCATATAAAATCAATACATATACTATTATTTTGTTAAAACACCCATTTGACTTTCCAGTAAAATCTAGTTCTAAAAAAAGCAGTGAACACACGAGAGTATAAAGTCATTCTTTTGTTTCCTCATTCGCAAGATGCTACACTTCCAAGATTTTAGCTTCAAAATTAGTTTGAAATGTATTTGCGAGGACTGTTTTTGAAAATACGCGATGTTAATCTGGTTGTTGCACACCCATGAAGCTAGAATATGCATCCACAATCATACTCTCTGCATTTTATGATGCACATATTTTCCTTAATCTCTCAATTGCAATGCTACTAGTCAAAATAATTTTTGACATAGAAACTATTCTCCAATCAGTTCTTTAAAAGTTTCAAGTATTTCTTCCATGCATTTGAACATCAAGAAGCAAGATCTCATTTTTTTTACCTTTGAACATCAGCAACTACATGTGTGTCCAAGGAAAATAAAAATAATGTATACACACACTAACATAATATCTAACGATATCAAGGTTGTTAACTTACTGGGTCTCATAATAATAATGTCTTAACCCCTCTATAACCTCCTAATAGACATAATCCCTTCGAACTCATGTGGATTTACTACGACACATCCTAATGCTAAGGTACGGGATGTAACATCCTTCCCCCCTTTAGAAATATTCATCCTCGAATGTTAACTCTTCGAGATTTACAAATTTTTTACTAGGGTCTCATCTATATGTTAAACTAAAACCCAACCTCTATCACCGCTCTAGACCATTCACAACATTTTGCACTTGAGTATCTCGTATCTTCTTCACTTTTACCTTACTTACCTTTCAATCTTACATCGTATCTTATATTTCTTCCATAACTTCCCTTCCACATAAGTAGAAATTACATACGCCTTAAAGCTCTATTATGATTGCACCTCTAGTGGATACAAAATTCGGTGGAAACTTTATACTGACTTAGGTCTATGGCACGATCTGGAAACAAAAGAAGGGTAACATTTCCTAAATGCCTTATAGCCTCTCAATTATAAATGTGGCGTGCAACACACCCATAAGTGAGACTCTACTAGGCACGACTTTGTAGACTCCCTAGGACACGACCCGCTCTGATACCACTTTTTCACGCCCCAACGTAGGGAGGCGTGGCTGGCACCCGGTGCCTAACTGGACCGAGTGAACCACTCTGTAACTTATTTATTTTCGTTTTAACTGTCATGGGCCAACATGGCCACAACTCATAAAGTATAACTATAAGTGGGCAACACTGTATCAATGGACCATAATTCTTAAACATGAATACATATGGGTCGTCAAGGCCTCTGGCATACTATAAAAAATGAACCTCTGTCTACAAATCCTCTAAGATTATTTGACATCAAATGGAACAGGGTGACGGCCTACCCATAAGTCTTTTATCAAAAATCTGACACGATGACTCATAGACTCCGCTGCACTCCGAATGAGGTGGAGTCTTACCGATCCTTTGCTGAATGCCAATCTCGTCTATTATGATAGCTCGTGAAACTGATTATCTATACCTGCAGGCATGAATGCAGCGTCCCCAACAAAAGGACGTCAGTACGAATAATGTACCGAGTATGTAAGGCATGTAAATCAGTATATAAAGGACATAAAAGAAACATGGAGTAAAAGACTCAACCTGTAAGTCAGGATAACTCTGTAAATCAAAATCATGAAATATCTATAATGTCATGCATATGTGTATAAATGTCATGTAACATAGGTCCATACGTACATAATATCATCAAGCCTCTGAGGGCATCCCATCATATCATTTCGGCCACTGTGGGCAAATCATCAACATATACCAGCTGATCAAGTGGTGGTGCGTAGATAACGCCATAACCTTTTCCCATATCCCATATAAATATAATATACATATATACGCGTATATAAAGCCATCTGGTCATGGGTCAATGTGACGACTCAAGGGGTCATCACCTATTTTATTACCCCATTTTGTACTCCCGAGGCCTTGAAAACCTAATTTGTAGTTGCCTCAATTTGTGTGCACAGTCCGGCGCGTAGCCGGACAACTTAAATATGAAATTCTGTGAAAAATGCTAAGATTTAATATTAACATGAATAAATTTGACTTCGGTCAACATTTTGGGTAAACGGATCTGGACCCGTGATTCGATGGTCCCGGAGGGTCCGTAGAAAAATATGAGACTTACGCGTATGCCAGGAATCAAATTCCGAGGTCCCAAGCCCGAGAAATGAATTTTTGAGTAAAATTGTTTTCTGAAAATATTTAAGGAAATTGAAAATGAAATCTGATTAGAAAGTGATGGTATCAGGCCCGTATTTTGGTTCCGAAGCCCGGTGCAGGTCTTATATATGGTTTAAGTCCTTTATGTAAAGTTTGGTTGAAAATGGATTTCGTTTGACGTGTTTCAGACTTAAAATGGCAAATTTGATATTTTATGAAGTTTGATAAAATTCATGGATTTTGAGGTTAATTCGATGTATATGATGTTATTTTAGCGATTTGATCACACGGATAATTTCATAGGATGTTTTTGAGGTAGTGTGTGTATTTGGTTTGGAGCCCTGAGGGCTCGGGTGAGTTTTGGATAGGCCACGGATTGCATTTTTGAATTTGGAAATCTGCTGGTGTGACTGATCTGCAGGCTTCGCATTTGCGAAGCCTGCATCGCAAATGCGAACTCGCAAATGCAAAGGTTGGTCTGGGCAGGCCTAATTGAAAAAAATGAGACCAAGAGGTTCGCAAATGCCAAGATTGATCTGGGCAGGCCGGATCGCAAATGCGACCAAGAGGTTCGCAAATGCGAAGGTTAACCTGGGCAGGCCTGATCGCAAATGCGACCGAGAGGTTCGCAAATGCGAAGGTTAACCTGGGCAGGCCTGATCGCAAATGCGACCGAGAGGTTCGCAAATGCGAAGGTAGGGAATGTCTGAAGGGTTCGCAATTGCGAACCCCTGTTGGCAATTCCCATGCCAACCAGTAGCCTTTACTGTACAAAACCGAATTTTTACTCCATTTTTCATGTTTTCTCAAACTCAAACACACTTAGGCGATTTTTCCAAGAACAAGACTTCTTCCAAATCATTTGTAAGTTGGTTTTTAATCAATTCTTTCAATCATTAACATCATTTAACATGTTTTCAACTTAAAATCAAAGATTTCCATGGGTGAAAATTGGGTGTTTTGAGTAGAACTTGGGTTTTTCTAAAATTGGGATTTGAGTGGGTGATTGACCTTCGATTTGAGAGATTCTTATATGGATAGACTCGTGAGAGTACGAGGGTTCTGAAAATGTAAAATTTACCCGACTCCGAGATGCTGTCCTGAGGGGCATTTTTGTCATTTCACGTAATTTCGCACCGTAACCTTAAATTTAATAGTAGAATCAGTGCATGAGATGTTATTTACAGTATGAAATTTATTTGAATAGATTTGGGCCATTTGGAGTCGGATTCTCGTGGAAAACGTGTGGTTTCGGGTTGATTGCTATACTTCGTACCCGAGGTAAGTGTTTGGTCTAACCTTAGCTTGAGGGAATAGGAGTTGAGTATAATTTGCTACTTGCTAATTGTCAAATACGATGTATAGGCATGGTGACGAGTATCTGTACATTGGTGTCTAGCATGACCGTGAGTCCTTATATTGTGAATATTCTGATTTTGTGGTAATTTCCATGCTTAATTGATAATTTCTATATGTTGTGAAGAGTATGTGAAAGGAATTGTAATCTTTAAACTTTGTTGGAGCATCGGCTCAGATTGTAATACGAATGATGAAGGTATATGAGATAGTTGTATCCTTTGGAGCATTGACTCAGATTGTAATACGAATGATGAAGGTATATGTCAACAGATGCTTTGTGGAGACTGGACAGGTTCACTAAGTTATTCACTGCTACTTTTACTGGTTCACCATCAGAGGACCCCCAAGAGTATTTGGATAGCTTCCATGAGGTTCTTCGGAATATGGGCATAGTAGAGTCCAACGGAGTTGACTTCGCTACTTTTTGGATATATGGCGCAGCCAAGAGTTGGTGGGGAGACTATTTCTTACCAGACCAGCTGGATCTACACCTTTGACTTGGACTCAGTTCTCCGAGGTATTTTCAGGGAAGTTCCTTCCGATTACTCAGATAGAGGACCTTCAGAGGTAGTTTGAGCATCTCCAGCAGGGATCCATGTCAGTCACTCAGTACGAGACCAGGTTCATCACTCTAGCCCGACAAGCTCTTATGATACTTCCCACTGATCGGGAGAGGGTTCGGAGGTTTATCGAGAGATTGGCCCGGCCTATCAGACTTCAGATGGCCAGAGAGTCAGGTACAGATATATTGTTCCAGGATGCGGTCAATGTCACGAGGCTGACAAGAGGCCCCGTCATTTCGGTCGTTTCAGTGGAGCCTCATCTGGGGGCAGCGATTCTTCAGGCAGAGGTCATCCTCCCAGACCTTTTCAGTCAGCTCTCCAGGTTTCCCATGATACTTCAGGTGGTCGTGGTTATCAGACGCACTATTCTGATCAACAGCATTACAGTGCGCCACCAGCACCTATCGGTTCACCGCCGCTTTAGAATTTCCAAGGTGGTTATCAGGGTCGACAGGGCCAGTTCCAGAGTCAGCAGTCACATCAGCATAGGGCTTGTTACACTTGCGGTGGTTTGGGGCACATTTCCAGGTTTTGCCCCCAAGGTTCTGGTGGGTCTCAGCATCAGGGTTCTCGTGCCATGGTACAGGAACCAGGTGTTCCACAGCCTGCCCTGCCAGCTAGAGGTGGGGTAGAGGTGATAGAGGTGGAGGTAGAGGTCATAGAGGTGGAGCTCAGGCAGCCAGAGGTAGAGGCCAGTCATCAGCCGGCCATCCCAGAGATGTGGTTCAGGTTGGTGGGGCCTAGCCCCGATGTTATGCTCTTCCATCCAGGCCAGAGGCTGAGTCTTCAGATGCAGTCGTTACAGGTACTATTCGGGTTTGTGGCAGAGATACTTAAGTGCTATTTGATCCAGGGTCAACGTATTTGTATGTGTCCTCTTATTTTGCACCATACCTGGTCATGCCTAGTGATCCACTGAGTATTCCTGCTTATGTATCTACGCCGGTGGGTGATTCTATCATGGTCGATCGAGTCCATCGTTCTTGTATTGTGGTGATTGGGGGTCTTGAGACCCGTGTTTATTTGTTGCTTTTAGGTATGGTCGACTTTGATGTCATATTAGGGAGGGATTGGTTATCCTCCTATCATGCTATTCTGGACTGTTATGCCAAGACAGTGACCTTAGCCTTACTGGATTTGCTCCGTTTGGAGTGGAAAGGAACTCCTGGTCATTCTACACGCAGTGTTATTTCATACGTGAAGGCTCGGCAAATGGCCGAGAAGGGGTGTTTGGCTTATTTGTCTTATGTGCGCGATTACAGTGTCAAGGTTCCCTCTATTGATTCAGTACTCGTGGTTCGTGAGTTTCCTGAGGTCTTCCCTTCAGACCTGTCGGGGATGCCACCCGACAGGGACATTAATTTTTGCATTGATCTGGCTCCGGGCACCCAGCCCATTTCTATTCCGCCGTATCGCACGGCCCCGCCAGAGTTGAAAGAGTTTAAGGAACATTTGCAGGATTTACTTGGGAAGGGTTTCATTAGACCTAGTGTATCTCCTTGGGGTGCTCCAGTATTGTTTGTGAACAAAAGGATGGTTCGATGAGGATGTGCATTGATTACCGGCAATTGAACAAGGTTACAATCAAGAATAAGTATCCACTGCCGAGGATTGATGATTTGTTCGATCAGCTTCAGGGTGCCAAGGTATTTTCAAAGATAGACTTGAGATCTGGCTACCATCAGTTGAGAATTAGGGCATCCGATGTCCCTAAGATAGCTTTCCTCACTCGGTACGGGCATTACGAGTTTTTGGTCATGTCGTTTGGGTTGACAAATGCCCCAGCAGCTTTTATGGACTTGATGAACCGAGTGTTCAGGCCTTATTTGGACTCGTTCGTGATAGTCTTCATTGATGATATATTGATATACTCCCGCAGTCAGGAGGAGCACGAGCAGCATCTTAGAGTGGTTCTTCGGACTCTGAAGGATAGTCAGCTTTGTGCAAAGTTTTCGAAGTGTGAGTTCTGGTTGAGTTCAGTTGCATTCCTGGGTCATGTCGTATTAGCAGAGGGTATTCAGATTGACTCGAAGAATATTAAGGCAGTCAAGAACTGGCCTAGACCAGCACCAGCTACAGAGATTCGGAGTTTCCTGGGATTGGCAGGCTATTATCGTCGGTTCGTGGAGGGGTTCTCATCTATTGCAGCCCCGATGACCAGGTTGACCCAGAAGGATGCCCAGTTCATATGGTCGGACGAGTGTGAGGCAAGCTTTCATAGGCTCAAGACAACTCTGACTACGGCACCAGTATTGGATTTGCCCACAGGTTCAGGGCCTTATACAGCCTATTTTGATGCTTCCCGTATCGGGCTTGGTGCAGTGTTGATGCAAGATGGCAGGGTCATTGCTTATGCTTTGAGGCAGTTAAAGATTCATGAGAAGAACTATCCATTGCATGATTTGGAGTTGGCAGCCATTGTCCACGCATTGGAGATTTGAGGCACTATCTGTATGGCGTGGCGTGTGAGGTGTACACGGATCATAAGAGTCTTCAGTACTTGTTCAAGCAAAAGGAGTTGAATTTGAGGCAGAGAAGGTGGTTGGAGTTGTTGAAAGATTATGACATTACCATATTATATCACNATTCATGAGAAGAACTATCCAGTGCATGATTTGGAGTTGGCAGCCATTGTCCACGCATTGAAGATTTGGAGGCACTATCTGTATGGCGTGGCGTGTGAGGTGTTCACGGATCATAAGAGTCTTCAGTACTTGTTCAAGCAAAAGGAGTTGAATTTGAGGCAGAGAAGGTGGTTGGAGTTGTTGAAAGATTATGACATTACCATATTATATCACCCGGGGAAGGACAATGTGGTAGCCGATGCTTTGAGTAGGAAGTCAGCTAGCATGGGCAGTCTTGCTTTTATTCCGGTCAGTCAGAGGCCGCTTGCTTTGGATGTTTAGGCTTTGGACAATCGGTTTGTGAGGTTGGATATTTCTGAGCCTAGTCGAGTGTTGGCTTGTATGGTCGTTCGTTCTTCATTATTGGAGCGTATCCGTGATCGACAGTTTGATGATCCCCTTTTGTGTGTCCTTAGAGACACGGTGCAGCGCGGAGGTGCCAAGCAGGTAACCTTAGATGATGATGGTGTTTTGAGATTGCAGGGGCGAGTTTGTGTGCCCAATGTTGATGGGATTCAAGAGTTGATTTTAGAGGAGGCCCATAGTTCCCGGTACTCAATTCATCCGGGAGTCGCGAAGATGTATTAGGATTTACGGCAACACTATTGGTGGCGTAGAATGAAGAAGGATATTATGGCCTATGTGGCGTGATGTTTGAATTGTTAACAGGTTAAGTATGAGCATCAGAGGCCTGGTGGTTTATTTCATAGGATTGAGCTTCCCGAGTGGAAGTGGGAGAGGATCACTATGGACTTCGTTACTGGACTTCCGTTGACCCGGAAGAAGTTCGATGCAGTTTGGGTCATTGTTGATAGGCTGACCAAGTCAGCGCATTTCATTCCTGTGGCAGTTTTCTATTCATCCGAGAGGTTAGCTGAGATCTATATCCGGGAGATTGTTCGCCTTCATGGTGGGCCGATATCTATCATTTCGGACCGGGGCGCGCAGTTTACCTCGCGTTTCTGGAGAGTAGTTCAGCGAGAGTTAGGCACCCAGGTGGAGTTGAGCATAACATTTCATCCTTAGACGGATGGACAGTCCGAGCGGACTATTCAGATATTAGAGGATATGCTCCGAGCTTGTGTTATTGACTTTGGAGGATCATGGGATCATTTCTTTCCTTTAGCAGAGTTTGCCTACAACAACAGCTACCAGTCGAGTGTCCAGATGGCTCCGTACGAGGCTTTATATGGTAGGCGATGTCGATCTCCGGTTGGATGGTTTGAGCCGGGAGAGGCTCGGTTGTTGGGTACAGATTTGGTTCAGGAAGCCTTGGACAAGGTCAGGATCATTCAGGATAGGCTTCGTACAACTCAGTCCAGGCAAAAGAGTTATGCAGATCGTAAGGTTTGAGATGTGGCTTTCATGGTTGGTGAACGAGTATTGCTCCGAGTATCGCCTATGAAGGGCGTGATGAGATTTGGGAAGAAGGGCATGCTTAGCCCTAGATTCATTGGTCCGTTTAAGATTCTTGGTCGAGTGGGAGAGGTGGCTTATAGACTTGCATTGCCACCTAGCTTATCAGTCGTACACCCAGTTTTTCATGTGTCCATGCTTCGGAGGTATCACAGCGATCTAGCCCACGTGTTAGATTTCAGCACTGTCCAGTTGGACAAGGACTTATCTTATGAGGAGGAGCTGGGAGCTATTCTAGACCTGCAGATTCGTCAGTTGAGATCCAAGAGTTTCCCTTCTGCTCGTGTTCAGTGGAGAGGTCAACCTCCTGAGGCATCGACCTGGGAGTCCGAGTCCGATATGCGGAGCTGTTACCCTCATTTATTTCCCGACTCAGGTACTTCCTTCTTCTGTCCGTTCGAGGACGAACGGTTGTTTTAGAGGTGGAGAATGTGAAGACCCAAGGGGTCATCACCTGTTTTATTAGCCCATTCTGTACTCCCAAGGCCTTGAAAACCTCATTTGTAGTTGCCTCGATTTGTATGCATAGTCCGGGCGCGTAGCCGGACAACTTAAATATGAAATTCTATGAAAAATGCTAAGATTTAATATTAACATGAATAAATTTGACTTCGGTCAACATTTTGGGTAAACGGACCCGGACCCGTGATTTGATGGTCCCGGAGGGTCCGCAGGAAAATATGGGACTTGAGCGTATGCCCGGAATCGAATTCCGAGGTCCCAAGCCCGAGAAATGAATTTTTGAGTAAAATTGTTTATGAAAATATTTAAGGAAATTAAAAATGAAATCTGATTAGAAAGTGATGGCATCGGGCCCGTACTTTGGTTCCGGCCCACGTTACGGTTCTTATATATGGTTTAAGTCATTTCTGTAAAGTTTGGTTGAAAACGAATTTCGTTTGACGTGTTTCGGACTTAAAATGACAAATTTGATGTTTTATGAAGTTTGATAAAATTCATGGATTTTGAGGTTAATTCGATGTATATGATGTTATTTTAGCGATTTGATCGCACGGATAAGTTCATAAGATGTTTTTGAGGTAGTGTGTGTATTTGGTTTGGAGCCCCGAGGGCTTAGGTGAGCTTTGGATAGGCCACAGATTGCATTTTTGAATTTGGAAATCTGCTGGTGTGACTGATCTTCAGGCTTCGCATTTGCGAAGCCATCATCGCAAATGCGAACTCGCAAATGCGAGCTACTCATCGCAAATGCGAGCTACTCATCGCAAATGCGAAGGTTGGTCTGGGCAGGCCTGATCGCAAATGCGACCAAGAGGTTCGAAAATGCGAAGATTGATCTGGGCAGGCCTGATTGCAAATGCGACCAAGAGGTTCACAAATGCGAAGGTTAACCTGGGCAGGCCTGTTCGCAATTCCCATGCCAACCAGTAGCGTGCACTATACAAAACCGAATTTTTACTCCACTTTTCATGTTTTCTCAAACTCAAACACACTTAGGCGATTTTTCCAAGAATAAGACTTCTTCCAAATCATTTGTAAGTTGGTTTTTACTCAATTCTTTCAATCATTAACATCATTTAACATGTTTTCAACTTAAAATCAAAGATTTCCATGGGTGAAAATTGGGCGTTTTGATTAGAACTTGGGTTTTTCTAAAATTTGAATTTGAGTGGGTGATTGGCCTCTGATTTGAGAGATTCTTATATGGCTAGAATTGTGAGAGTACGAGGGTTCTGAAAATGTAAAATTTACCCGACTCCGAGATGCTGGCCTGAGGGGCGTTTTGGTCATTTCACCTAATTTCGTGCCGTAACCTTAAATTTAATAGTAGAATCAGTGCATGAGATGTTATTTACAGTATGAAATTTATTTGAATATAATTGGGCCATTTGGAGTCGGATTCTCGTGGCGAACGTGTGGTTTCGGGTTGATTGCTATACTTCGAACCCGAGGTAAGTGTTTGGTCTAACCTTAGCTTGAGGGAATAGGAGTTGAGTATAATTTGCTACTTGCTAATTGTCAAATACGATGTATAGGCATGGTGACGAGTATCTATACATTGGTGTCTATCATGACCGTGAGTCCTTATATTGTGAATATTCTGATTTTGTGGTAATTGCCATGCTTAATTGATGATTTCTATATGTTGTGAAGAGTATGTGAAGGGAATTGTAATCTTTAAACTCTGTTGGAGCATTGGCTCAGATTGTAATACGAATGATGAAGATATATGAGATAATTGTATCCTTTGGAGCATTGGCTCAGATTGTAATACGAATGATGAAGATATATGAGATAGTTGTATCCTTTGGAGCATTGGCTCAGATTGTAATACGAATGATGAAGGTATATGAGATAATTGTATCCTTTGGAGCATTGGCTCAAGTAATAGAGTAAATTATGAAATGAAGTGAAAGAAAGAGAAAGAGCTACTAAAATATACCCTTGCCGGGTCATTGTTTCTTTGATATTGTCTCCCTTATTGGGATGTTGAGATTACTGTTATTGTTCCCTTGCCGGGATTTAATTGTTTAATTGATGTTACCTTACCGGGATTTAATTATTTAATTGATTTTCCCTTGCCGGGATTTTTATTTTTTAATCTGTTTATTTCCCTGCCCTTGTTTGTGATTGCTGTTTGGGTGAGGAAGAGTGTTAATGCATGAATGGTGATGCCGTGCCATGTTTATATTGTTATTATTCACGAGGGGACATTCTGTGCCATGTTTATATTTATTATGCACGAGGGGACATTCCGTGCCATGTTTATATTGTTATTATGCACGAGGGGACATTTCGTGCCATGTTTTACATTGATTATGCACGAGGGGACATTCCGTGCCATGTTTATATTGTTATTATGCACGAGGGGACATTCCGCGCCATGTTTTACATTGATTATGCACGAGGGGACATTCCGTGCCGTGTTTATATTGATTATGCACGAGGGGACATTCCGTGCCGTGTTTTACATTGTTATTATGCACGATTGGACATGCCGCGCCGCAGCTTTCACTGTTTAATCTGTGTTGTCATTTCCCGTTATTATTTTCAGATATTTCAGACTGTTGTTTTCGTTTCTGTCATTTCAGTATTCGCTATCTCTTACCCCCAGCATGTTCTCCCCGTAATTGTATTCTTGTTTAGTTTCTGCTATACTATTGAACTGCACAGGTACACTTTGTTGTCGTGTCTTAGCCTCGTCACTACTTCGCCGAGGTTAGGCTCGGCACTTACTTAGTACATGGGGTCGGTTGTACTGATTCTACACCTGCACTTCTTTATGTTGTGCAGATTACGCAGCGGATCCGGAGGACATCATTAGTGGGAGTGTCTTCCAGCTTATCATAGAGGCTTCAAGGTATACCCGCTGGCGTTCGTGGGCCTTGGCGTCTCTTCCATCCCTTTTGTCTTCGACTCTGTCTTATGTCTCCTCTAGCTTCAGAGGTAGACATGTATTTCATTCCAGACTTGTATTTAGCACTCTTATAGACAATTCGTGAGTTTGTGACTCCAATTTTTGGGAACAATTTACGCGTTGTTGTATTATGTTGTCCTTATTTAGCTTGAAACCATATTATTTCCGCTGTTAAATTGTGAACCGTTTAGTTTATCCTATTAAATTGATGTTGATATGCTAGTTTATCTATACACGTTGGCTTGTCTAGTTGGTTCAAAGTTAGACGCCATCATGACCCGATGGTGGGCTTTCGGGGCGTGACAGTCAATGTACATGTATGAATGCATGGATTGCATAAGAAATACATTTATAAAATTTTCTCGGAACGCCATAAAAATTAATATGCCTTTCGGATAAATATTATCAAATATGTATTTTTCTGGGACCCATGAACAGAAGATAATAATAATTCACACGGGGAATCAATAATATAGACACCCCTAGTATTTCTATGAATAGAGTAATTTATGGAAACCGTACGTTTTCTCGTTTCTTATGTATAATTTGGACCATGCCAAAAACAAATAAGGGGTGACCTTAACATACCTGAGCCGGTTCAAAAGGTTGTTGGATGATTGAAACAGGGACAAAACATTATAGAACATCTCTTCGAGAAGCATCATGTAGATATAGGAGGATAGAGCAAGAGTTGGATTACAGGAACTGAGACCATAAGGAGATAATCTCTTATGTGACACTTTCAGCATTATCCACAAAACATCCTATAAGCGGAAGTCTAATATTTATGAAGTATGCGTGTAACAGGAAGGAGAACCATTTTGGACTCAAGGTCAAAAGACGCTTGCAATATTGGGAGAGTTGAGGAGCTCTATCAGTTACTTCATGACTTATAGAGGCACAAGATCTCAGTCACAACTCAAATATTTCTATCACAGACTACTTAGGACAGACAATGTTCTCTTTCCTCATATCTCTATACGGACATGCATGGCACTGTGAACTTCCATTTTTGGCACAGAGAGCTGCAACTGCGCTATCCTAATAGAGGTTTCAACTACTATAGTATATCATCGTTTTGACAATTCTCCTAATTATGCCACCCAATGAAAATTGACTAAGAGTCACTTCTCCAAGAAGTGGCTTGCTGCCATGTGGGCGTGGGGTGGGAAATTAATCTTATCCAATAATTAATTAATTAATTAGGTAATATCCACTATCCGCTAATTAATCTATTACCCGCATAATTAAGAATTGTCTCAAATTACTTAAAATTCTACTTATTTTTAATATATTTTATATATCCTACTATCATGGTCATATGGTACCTTGTATGGTACTAGTCTATCACTATCAAGTATTTTAGCTCGTGCCGTATTTTTTTCCAAAATGACAAATTTTTGCCAACCTCGTTTTCTTCAACTCGTTTACCCTCTCACCTTCACGACTTTACTTATCACTTGTTATAGATATCATAAATACTTATAACCTCAAAAAAATAGTCTTGTCCTTATCTTAAAGTACTACTATTACAATATTAAAATAATAAATTGTGGTACCATATAAAATCAATACATATACTATTATTTTGTTAAAACATCCATTTGACTTTCCAGTAAAATATAGCTATAAAAAAAGCAATGAACACACGAGAGTATAAAGTCATTCTTTTCTTTCCTCATTTGCAAGATGCTACATTTCCAAGATTTTAGCTTCAAAATTAGTTTGAAATGTATTTGCGAGGACTGTTTTTGAAATACGCGATGTTAATCTGGCTGTAGCACAACCATGAAGCTAGAATATGCATCCACAATCATACTCTTTGCATTTTATGATGCACATATTTTCTTTAATCTCTCAATTGCAATGCTACTAGTCAAAATAATTTTTGACATAGAAACTATTCTCCAATAAGTTCTTTAAAAGTTTCAAGTATTTCTTCCATGCATTTGAACATCAAGAACCAAGATCTCATTTTTTAACCTTTCAACATCAGCAACTACATGTGTGTCCAAGGAAAATAAAAATAATGTATACACACACTAACATAATATCTAACGATTTCAAGGTTGTTAACTTACAGGGTCTCATAATAATAATGTCTTAACCCCTCTATAACCTCCTAATAGACATAATCCCTTCGAACTCATGTGGATTTACTACGACCATCCTAATGCTAAGGTACGGGATGTAACAGAAAGGTTAATGGCTATTGAAAATCACAAATTCTCCGACATCATCAAGTTAGGAGAAATAATAGAAGAAGGAATTAAGAATGGGATGGGGATCAATTTCGAGGCATTGCAGGCCACGAATAAGGCTTTGCAATCAGGAGGTATTTCGAAGAAGAAAGAAGTAGGCGCCGTGATGGTAGCCCATGGTCCTAAGTCTCCTCTGACATACCAAACACCTCTACCCACATACCAACCCTCACCACCAGATACCAACAACCCGCTTCCACCTACCTACCTATAATAATCAACCTGCGTATTACCATTCACCACCACCCGCCCGCAAACACTACCAGAAGCCACGATCAAATTTCGACCGCAGACCGGCTAGACAATACACCCAATTGTTGAACCCATAGACCAATTGTACGAGAGACTAAAGGCCGCTAGTTATGTTACTTTCATTCCTGTTGTTGTTAAGGAAAGTTCCTCCCATTGGATTAACCCCAAAAAAATATGTGCCTATCATTCAGGCATGAAGGCTCACACCATTGATGAGTGCCGCACATTGAAAGACAAAATTCAGACGCTGATCGACACTAAGGACATACAGGAAAAGGAAGTTGCACCAAATGTTCATTACAATCCTCTCCCAGATCATAGATGTGAAGGAGTGAATGTGATAGAAACTGACGAAGCCTTGACAGAATGTGATAACCTTGCTCCCAGAACAACTTTTAACTGAGTAAATTTTGTCGACCCTTGACACATTGTTCAGTCCGTCAAGCCTTTTGCTCGTCAGGAAAAATCAAAGATGGCTTTATGCCTTTGCCCATGCATGTTCATGCCCAGAAAGTTTTGCTCCATATAACAGGGAAACTGTAACCAATTTTGTGGCCTTTTCTTTGCTTTGCTTTGCTTTGACAAAATTAGACTGAAGAGGACTCAAAAAGAATAGTACGAAAGAAAACAAGAAGGTAAACTAATAGGTATTACAACTTAATCAAGAAGTATACCTTTCAGAGAAGAAAAATAAAAATGAAAAGGACTTATCTGGAGGAATATGCTGACTTCAATTAACATGACATGCACTTTGGACTGGATGCCCGATCCATCTGAATAGTCTACTTCTCAAAATCCGTTGTAAACTTCACTTTGAAACTGATTTCTTTGTTTTAACCATGCCTGTGCCGGGATATATGAAGGCCTAAATCGATCAACGATGCCCTTTGTGGGTTTTCACCAATTGACCTCTCTCATTTGTCTTTTTCTCAACTCACTATCGCCTTATAGTGCCCGTGAAGGTTTTCATCAATAAGACTCTTTCATTTTATTTTTTTCTGTTTACAATGGCCGAGACATCACCGTAATATACCAACTTAGAATTCTCGAAAGTTGATCAGAAGGTCTTAAAAAGGAAAGGTAAAAAGAGCTATTCAACTGAATTACATCTTTTAGAACCATTTTTACGGAAAACCGTCGAAAAATAAAATAAAATCATGCCCTAGTTTCTTTGAATACTGGGAAATGTAGATTTTTGTTTTAGTGTGACCGAACCCCAGAGTGAGGCTGCCTACGTATCCTTTCGGAATCAGGTCAGACGTAGTTCAATTAACATGAACTCGTTTTT
>MDKJ01337949.1:0-18835 GCA_005239525.1 Nicotiana knightiana | reverse complement strand
ACTATGACATATCCATGCTAATGGCACAAGAAACAGTTAGAAGGGGAGGAGGGGATACCAGTAAAAGTGGTTTTTTGGTCGGGAAAGAGAAAGGAGGTCGTTGGACCTTACCGGATCCAATGGGGTTTGAAAATGAATCAAACCTTCATGAGTCGATTGCTCTAATTAAGAGCAATCGACCCATGAAGGTCTGAACCATTGATTGTTCTTGAATCGGCCGGGGAGTAGTTTTTGGGGTTTTCAGATTTCTTAGATCTGAAATTGGTGCAAATGGACTGGTTTTTTTAGGGAAACCAGCAATGGGAGGTGGTAGAGGGGATGATGGAGTGGAAGTGGGAGCGGATTACTATGGACTTTGTAGTTGGGCTTCCACGGACTTCGAAGGGTTTTGATGCTATTTGGGTCATTGTGGATAGATTAACCAAGTCTGCGCACTTCATTCTTGTTGGTACTTCTTATACTTTAGAGCGATTAGCTGGTATTTACATTAAGGAGATTGTCCGATTTTATAGAGTTCCGATTTCTATTATTTCTGACAGAGGTACCCAGTTCACATCTCCGTTTTGGAGGGTCGTACAAAGAGGTATGGAACTGATGTAGATTTGAGCACTACATTTCATCCTCAGACGGGCAGTCGGAACGGACTATTCAGATTTTGGAGGATATGTTACGGGCTTGTGTGATTGATTTTGGTGGTTCATGGGATCAGTTTCTGCCACTAGCGGAGTTTGCATATAATAACAACTACCAGTGCAGTATTCAGATGGCCCCGTATGAGGCTTTATATGGTAAGAGGTGTAGATCTCCGGTTGGTTGGTTCGAGCCTGGTTAGGCTAAGTTATTGGGCACATATTTGATTCAGGATGCGTTGGAGAAAATGAAGTTGATTCAGGAGCAACTTCGCACGGCGCAGTCTAGGCAGAAGAGTTATGCGGACCGGAAGGTCCGGGATGTGTCTTTTATGGAAGGTGATAAGGTACTGCTGAAAGTATAACCCATGAAGGGTGTTATGAGGTTCGGAAAGAGAGGAAAGGTGAGATCACGGTTATTGGTCCTTTTGAGGTACTTCAGAAGGTTGGAGAGGTGTCTTATAGACTTGCATTACCACCCAGCCTATCGAGTGTTCATCCGGTATTTCATGTGTCGATGCTCAGGAAGTATGTTGGTGACCCGTCTCATGTGTTAGACTTCAGCACAGTTCAGCTCGAGGGTGATATGTCATATGAGGTAGAGCCAGTAGCAATTTTGGATCGTCAGGTCAGAAAGTTGAGGTCTAAGAGTATAGCTTCAGTTAAAGTACAGTGGAGAGGTCAGCCAATGAAGGAGGCTACTTGGGAGACCGAGCGAGAGATGTAGAGCAAATATCCTCACTTGTTTGAGACTCCAGGTACGTTTCTAGACCCGTTCGAGGATGAATGTTTGTTTAAAAAGGGGAGAATGTAACGACACGGTCGATCGTTACGTAGAATCTGCATTTATATTTACTGTTATTGCCTCTATATAGCTTGGTTAAACTATTCTTGATGTGTTAGAGTTGGTAGGCTCGGAATCGGAATCTGAATCGGAATAATTATAATGAGAATTTAGTCACTTAGTCTTTAAAAATAGCCTCAGAGTTGGAAAAGTCAACTAAGAGTTGATTTATTGGTAAATGAACTCAGAATGCAGATTTTATGGCTCGGATAGCTTTCGTTAGGTGATTTGGGACTTAGGAGTGTGTTCGGAATATTTTTGTGAGGACCAGTGTAGAGGCTTGAATTGACGAAAGTTAGTTTTTGGTAATTTCTGGTCGGCAGTGGAAATTAGACTATCGGGGTTGGAATGGAATTCCGACAGTTGGAACAGGTTCGTAATGTCATTTTGGATATGTCTGCAAAATTTCAGGTCAATCGGAGTTGTTTTGGATAGTTTCGGCATCATTGGTGGATGTCAGAAATTTCAAAGTCCTTAGGCTTGAATCCGATGTGATTTTGGTGTTTTGATGTTATTTTTAGTATTTTAAGAGTGCAACTAATTTTGAATGATCATTTATGAGGTTTTGGTAAAATTGGTTGGGGTCCTGAGGGGCTCGGGATTGATTTCGGGTGGTTAAGGGGCATTTTAGCCTTAGGAAAAACTGTTGTTTTTCTGGTGTTTTGACAGCTGAAGGTCCTTCATCGCGATCGCATAGGTGAAGATGCCATCACGTAGAGTAATCTGAGGGTTAGGAGAAATTGTGCATCGCGATCGCAGGAACAGGAGTGCGATCGCATAGGTTTGGAGGGATGAGCAGTGCGATCGCGTGTGTGGAGGTGCGACCACGTAGAGTAAAATGGGGGCGCGTGAGTGTGGACGGTTGGCCATCGCGACCGTGTGATGTCGTGTGCGACCGCAGTGGGTTAGGAAGAAAAGCTTCGCGATCGCGTGAGCTACACCGCGATCGCAGAGAGTAATTTTGGCAGCTGGGGAATTTTTGATTTGCGATCGCGATGTGGGTCCCGCGATCGAGATGAATAAGAACTGGGCAGTTTATAATTAAACCCTCTGCGACCATTAAACCTTTTAACACCATTTTTGAATGGGAAAAGATTTTAGAGACGATTTTGAAGAGAGGAAATCATCATTCTTCATTGAGGTAAGTATTTTGGACCCTAAAACTCGATTAAAGGTGTTTAAGGAACAAAATATCAGTGTTTAATCCATGAAAATCAGTAGAAAAAGGTGGGGTTAGAGCTTGAGATTATGAGACCTTTAGAGATCGATTTGAGGGGTCAAACGAACTCTGATTTTGGCGTTCTTTATATGTACGGACTCGTGAGAGGATGAAGAATATTTTGGTATAAAACTTTTTGAGTTCCGAGACGCGGGCCCGGGGGTCGGGTTTTGGCTAATTTTGGGTTTTGAGATAAATTTGGTACTTTTCAATTGGAATTCATTCCTTAAGCATAATTTGATGATAAAAATCTGAACTTGGTAGATTTGGAGCGCTCGGAAGTTGATTCGAGAGGAAAGCGGGTTGCAGAGTAGCTTTTCGGGCTGTTTTGAGGTAAGTAATGTCTTTAAATCCTGTCATGAGGGTATGAAACCCTGGACTTTGCATCCTTTCACGGATTTTGGAATGCAAAGATTGGAAATTTAGAAATATATTCCTTTTTAGGCAACTATTGAGTTGTGAACCCGATTTTAAAGCCTATGCTTAATAGTATTGATATAATTTGGGTGCAAGCCATGTTTGGGGCCTAATGTCGATCTGTTTACCCCTTGGGGGCTGTTTTTACTATTTTCCTCACTTGATATGTTATGATTTCCACTCAGTCTTTTCTTGATAATGTTTTGACACTTAGAGTATTTTGATATTATTTCTTGAAAATGAAACACTGTTTTGGGTCTAGAACCCGGTATAATGATGGCTTGAGTGGCATGTTGAGAGTGTCTGACTGAGTGAGGCCGCGGGCCAATATTATGAGGATGTTATGATACGAGAGAGGCCGAGGGCCAATATTGTGAGTAATTTATGCTATGATGTGGCTTGTTATAGCGCTTGGGCTGTAGGAGCCCCTCCGGAGTCTATACACACCCCCAGTGAGCGCAGGTACCTACTGAGTGCTAGTGATGATTGCGGGGCTGATACTGAGTGACTGTGAGGTTGCCCACTGGGCTGATACTGAGTGATGGTGAGGTGCTGAGGGAAATTGTTACGAGAAATGATTATGACCCGAGGGGAAGATTTATGATGATTTTACTGATTTTTTGACTATGATTCACTTTGTTTTTCAAACTAATTTTACTGAGAGTTTTACTGAGATATATCTAAATTATACTTGTTTCAAAGGATTTCTGGAAATTGGTTTTTGAACTTATGTATTTGATGAATACTTTATGGTGACTTGGTGTTTTACTGTTTTTGTGAATTGGTGTATCCGTGCTGTGTGTTTCGTCTTTCTCAGATTTTGATTTATTTTCATTACTACTGAGTTGGCGTACTCATCATTACTCCACATACCTCTTTGTACAGATTCAGGTACTAGCGTGGAGCAGTAGTCATCTTCGTTCGCTTTCAGCAAATTCACGGGATTTCGAGGTAACTGTCCAACGTCCGCAACTTCTTCATTTTCCTTCCTAATATAGTATTAGCATTTGATTTATAGACACTTATTATGCCATTAGCAGAGTTAGTTTATTTTCTTAGATGCTCATGATCATTGACTCCAGTCTTGGGAGGATTGTTTAGAATGTTAGATTATTATTGGGGCGTAAAGACTTAAAGAAATTTTGCTGTTGCCTATTATTGATTGTTGAAACATTATAATAGAACGGATGGGTAGTTATGTGATGGTTGGCTAGCCTAATTCCATGATAGGCGCCATCACGACCTATTAGGATTTGGGGTTGTGACAAGTTAATGACACTTGGTCCTGAACTTTGAGTTGCAAGTTCAAAAGTTAAGGACATTTGGTCCTGAACTTAGACTAACAAGCTCAAAAGTTAAGGACATGGTGTCATTAACTTAGAGTTACAAGCACTGAAATTAATGATATTACCTTGATGTCATGTTGAATCTTTTTTTTTGATATAGCTATTTTTTGATTTATTCTAGTAACTTCTGCCTGTATATCCTTTTTGAACTTCTCCAATAATCACTGAATCAAAAACCATAAAAACAAAAAGTTCTCTTAAGCAAAAATAATCAAATAAAAAACTAGTATTCAAAGACAGAAAACCTACGTTAACAATTTTCTTAAGCAAGACTTCATAAAATTGTATGGAGGAAGGCATTGAACTTTGATCTTGAGACAATGGCTCATGAACACTAATGGGCTCCGCATCTTCTTCACAAGAAACAAATGGTGCCACCTCGATCAACTGATACACCTATTATATAAGAAAAAAAATGTAAGTTTTCAGAACTAAAACACATAAATAAAAAAATAGCTAGTAATCAGATTAACTTACTTTTTCATTATGGAAGAATTTTTTACACAGAGTATCATATTGTGGAGATTTCATATCTGAATAACATAGCATCCGAGGAAACCCACATTCTCTGAAGTTCACAAATTATTTTTCCTGAAAAATTGGGAATACTTTCATAATCCAAACACAGAAGGCGAAAGGGAAGCTAAGAATAGTATAATTGTCCTTGTCTTTATCTTTCTCTTTTTCATTCTCATTCTCATTGTCTGAAGTATTTTGTTTGGGATTCAAGCAATTCTTCAATGATTTTACTAATGTTCCATAACAAAGAGAGCCCCAGTTGAAAGAAGAGCAGAGTTCATCATCATCTACAATTTTCATTACCCGCTCAGACACATTCTGATTCTTGCGCTTCCCCATCAAAACAGATTTAACAAAATAAATTATTGCCAACTTCACTGCATCATCATCGCTGCCTACAAATGATGTAACTGTACCATCTGGGTGACTAGTAATAAAATGCAACAAATCGCTTAACTCGATTCTATCCTTTCCAGAGAAGTAGACTTTCGAAATCCTATTCTCTCTTTCACTCAAAACTTTGAAGTCAACTGAAAAAGAACATTTCAAACCAGTAATTATATGGAACGCTTCATGTGTAAACTTCACTTCATGATAAAAAAACCTTGAATGCCATTGTATTCGGGTAATTGCTTACAATTTCTGAAAGCAACACACAAGAATACGTTTACCACATAATTTCACACCTTGTAATCGGAAAAAGTTTCCGAAAATACCATCCCTCAACTTCTTCCATTGCGTGTTCGACAAGAAAAATTTTGTTGTTTCCTTATACTGAATATCTCTTTTTCAATAGCTCATCGAATTACGCTCAAATATCAAACTCGAAAACACAATCTCCTTCCATTAGCATACTACAAAGAAGGAAAAAGAACATAAAAAATTAGGACTATTTTTCTGAAATGTCCTTATTATTTAAACTAGAAAACTAAAATCCAGGACCTAAGTAGATGCATCTTAAGGTTAAGGACAATAGGTCCTGAACTTACAGTTACAAGTTCAAAAGTTAAGAACACTTGGTCCTGAACTTCGAGTTCCAAGTTCAAAAGTTAAGGACAATAGGTCTTGAAGTTAGAGTTACAAGTTCAGTAGTTAAGGACAATTAATCATGAACTTAGACTAACAAGCTCAAAAGTTAAGGATAATAGGTCCTGAACTTACAGTTACAAGTTCAAAAGTTAAGGACACTTGGTCCTGAACTTATAGTTACAAGTTCAAAAGTTAAGGACAATTAGTCCTGAACTTCGAGTTCCAAGCTCAAAAGTTAAGGACAATTAGTCCTGAACTTAGATTAACAACCTCAAAAGTTAAGGACAATAGGTCCTGAACTTACAATTACAAGTTCAAAAGTTAAGGACACTTGATCCTGTAAACTACATGTCATTAGCTTAGAAATTCTTAGGACTATTTTTTCGAAATGTCCTTAAATTTAAATTAAAAAACTAAAATCCAGGACCTAATTAGATTCATCTTTTATAGAAGCACAGTTAACTAAAATTCATAAACACAGTTAGCTTATGAATTCGTACGACTATTTTTATGAAATGTCCTTACATAATCAAATATATTGTTTGAACCACAAAGACATTTCAAAACCAAAAAGTTCTGAATAACTTCCTCACAAAAATCCGCTCCTTATTCCATACCGAATCAAGTTATAATCATTATTTTTGAAATTTCACACATACTTGATGACAAACACAACATTGATCGCGATTAGAGATATACAAAAAGAAAAATGCATAAAAGAAAAATAAAAAACATACCAGTTCGCTGGTTTGATGCAGAGAAGATGACAAAAGAGAAGAGATTAAGTCTACAAACTACATGCAGAGAATTGATGGGCATGAACAAAATCGAACAAAGATTTGCATGCAAGGAACAATACTAATACTGAGGGAGCGAAATTTGCCTCTAAAATTTGGCTATCAAATTAAATTCACAGAACCGTATAAAATAAGGGTTTGGAAATAAAAGAATAGAAGAAAGGGTAAAATTGTCTTTTCAAAATAATTTTAATAGAGTAGTAGCTATTTTTGCTCAGCATTAAAATTAGTGGATAAAAAATAACACCATCTTATTTAGTGGCTACCATACGCCATTTTGACTCATTTATGTGAGATGACTTAGCCCATACAAGGCCCAAGTTCCAAAGTTCGTTAATCCAAAATGACCTTATGATGCTTGAGAGGAAAACAACAAAAACTCTTATTAACTTGGATGGAAAAAAGTTTAAAATATGAAATTAGGAATTCTTTGTGTTGTGCCATTAATTGTTTCACACATTCATCTTATTAATATTGTTTTTTATATATATTTTTTACTTAATAAAATATGAATATTATTTGATGTTAAGTAAATAACTTTATTATCTTTTATGACATAAATAATTTAAAATAAAATGAGTTTTAGGTATTTTTTAATAGTCAAATTACATCTACAACAATAACAACATACTTAGTATTATCCCACACCGTGAGGTCTGGGGAGGGTAGTGTGTACGCAGACATTAACCTTACCTTGTGAGGATAGAGAAGCTGTTTCAAATAGACCCTCGGCTCAGGAAAGCATAAGCACCATATTAATGAAAATATAGACAAGAAGGGACAATATCAAAAAGCCATATAAAAGCAGAACAAACAACAAGATAGTAAGGTGATCAACAATGAAAGAGAATAACAGTTGGTCATAAACACTCTAGACTACCTACTTTACTACCCTAATTCTCGACCTTCATACCTTCCTATCAAGGGTCATGTCCTCGGTCAGTTGAAGCTGCGCCATGTCTTGCCTAATCACTTCTACACACCTCTTTTGTGGCCTACCTCTACCTCTACGTAGGCCCCTCCAGTGTCAATCTCTCACACCTCCTCACCGGGGCGTCTGTGCTCCTCCTCCTCACATGATCAAATCACCTAAGCCGCGCTTCTCGCATCTTGTTCTCAATAGTGGCCACACCCACCTTATCGCGAATAACCTCATTTACGATCCTATCTAACTTGGTGTGCCCGCACATCCATCTCAACATCCTCATCTCTACTACCTTCATATTCTAGACATGACCGATCTTGATTGGCCAACACTCATCCCCATGATCATTGGTTTGACCACCACTCTGTAGAACTTACTCTTAAGTTTCGGTGACACATTCTTGTCACACAAAACACCGGAAGCGAGTCTCCATTTCATCCATCCTGCCCGAATAGGATGTGTGACATCTTCATCAATCCCCATCCCCCTGAATAATAGACCCAACATACTTAAAACTTTCTCTCCTAGGGATGACCTGCGAGTCCAGCCTCACCTCCCCTTCCCCTCTTTGTGTCTCGCCGCTGAACTTACACTCCATGTATTCCATTTTGGTCATGCTCAACTTGAAACCTTTAGATTCCAGGGTCTGCCTTTATACCTCTAATTACGCGTTCACACAGTCTCGCATCTCGTCAATCAATGCAATATCATTTGCAAATTGCATGCACCACGACACTTCCCCTTGGATGTGACGTGTTAAGTCCATCACCAGAGTAAACAAAATAGGCCGAGTGCCGACCCCTGATGCAACTTCATCATAACCGAAAAATGGTGTGTCCCCACTCACCGTCCTCACTCGGGTCTTTACTCCATAATGCATGTCCTTAATCAACCTAACGTAGGGAACATGTACACCTCTAGCCTCCAAACATCTCCACAAAACCTCCCTCGGAACTTTATCGTACGTCTTTTCTAAGTCGATGAACACTATATGCAAGTCTTTATTTCTCTCCCTATACTAATCCATCATTCTCCTAACAAGGTGGATAACTTCTATAGTCGAATGCCCCAGCATAAATCCAAACTGGTTCTCGGAGATAGACACACTCCTCCTCACCCTTAGCTCTACCACTCTCTCCAAGACTTTCATAGTATGGCTAAGCAGCTTGATACCCCGATGTTATTGCAATTTTGGATATCACCCTTGTTCTTGTATACAGGAACCATCGTGCTCCACCTTCACTCTTCGGGTATCTTCTTTGTTCTAAAAAATGACATTAAATAACCTAGTGAGACATTCCAAGCCTGCCTTACCCACACTCTTCCAAAACTCCACCGGGATTTCATCCGGCCTGGTCGCTTTGCCTCTGCTCATCTTACGCATAGCCCCCTCAACTTCATCAACTCTAATCTGCCTACAATACCTAAAGTCACAACGACTCCTGGAGAGTTCAAAATCACCCAGTACAATGCTCGTGTCCCCCTCTCGTTCAAGAGACTATGGAAGTAGGTTTGCCATCTCCGACGGATAAGCCCCTCGCCCAACAAAACTCTACCTTCTTCGTCCTTGATTCACTTCACTTGGTCCAAGTCATGCACCTTCCTTTCTCGTGCCTTGGCTAACGTGAACAACCTCTTATCCCCACCTCGGCCCTCGAGTTCCTCATAAAAACGACTAAAAGCTGTAGTCCTCTTGCCGTAAGTGGTAGCTTTATCTCTTTCTTAACCAACTTATAATGCTCCCTATTCGCCCTCTCCTCCTCGTCTACACTTTTCACTAGCTTCAGATACGCTGCTTTCTTGGTTTCCACTTTTTCTTGCACCTTTCCATTCCACCACCCGTCTCCTTTGTGACCACTAGAGTAACCCTTTGAGACCCCTAATACTTCTCTTGCGGCTTTCCTAATGCACTGCGCAGTGATGGTTCACATAGCGCTTGTGTCCCCACTACTCCTCCAAGTTCTCATAGTCAACAATTTGAACCCCAACTAAATATTATATATTATTATGGGTGTACAACAAACCATGCGTAAAAATGCAACAAAGGTCCAAATAAACGAGAAAAAAGTTTAATAAATAAATTAAGAATTCATAGCTAATACATGCCGAAATCTTCCACAAATTCCTAGAGAAAATGTTGAGAATTCAAAATACAAAGTTTGACAATTAAAGGGTGATTAAAATAGTAAAATATAATCCCTCTACTAAGCTACTACCTGAAGCTGTCGGTCCAATTTTTGCTACTATTATTAACTTAAATAACATCGGGTGTTGTTAATGTCTTTCTCCTTTAGTATTTATTTATTTATTATTTTTAGACATAAGGAACATAATTACAAGTAATATTTTATGTGAACAACAAGTTAGATTTGTTTATTAAAATTGTTTTAGTAAGTGTTTATACTCCATCTAATTTAAGTAACCAAAGAAAAAGGAACTTGAGACCATCCCAAGATCTCATTCCGTTACCTTTAGTCCGTTCACTCCCATTGTTCCTCCGGAGATCGGACGATTCCCGCCGTCCGATCTCAGCCCTTTTTCAGATCCGTATCCCCAATTTGCTGTAAGTTTTTTCTAATTCTGTTTAAATCATTTTTCTGTCCAATTATGTTGATTTGTCAATGAATTTTATATGTGAAAAAATTGCTGTATTCATATAATTCTGATATGCTTGACGATTTTCCCAATTGGATTGATGCGAAAATCAGCATTTCTGATACCCCGTTTTTTTTTGGGTAAAATTGTGTATTTTTTCAATGCAATTTATGATAGAAAATAATCGAAATGTAGATTTTACCTAAATGATCTGCTTGCATGTAATTGTTAGTTGAGATTTACACATGTATAGGTTTTTAGTGTATACAATATTTGTGGCGGAATTATTCAGTTAGCTAAGAGATATTTGTCGGTTCTTTTTTCCAGCAATACTGATGAAGCTGAGATTAATTAAATTGTCATTTATAAAGTTATGTTGCTTGGTTCATATAATTCTCTTTGTTTTGTTTGATCTTGCTAAAAATCCAGTCTTTTGATTGTTTTCAGTTGTCAGCATTATTTTTTTGGTTGCTAATTCTAGGGATTTGGTACACTTTATAGCATTAAGTTTGACAGATCTTAATATCTCACCTATTTTGATTGATCTTTAACTGATTCTTTTCTTTAGAAAAGGAATATCATGCTTTGATTAACCTGTGTATGCACCTGACAGTGTTTTTATGATGTAAGCTATTGACGTAAATTCTCGTTTCAAGTTGAGTTTTCCTAGCATCTGATTTTCAGTTCTTGTTTTGCACTGTATTGGGGAATTTTGTTTTGAAGTGTTATTTTAAGGTTTATTTAAAATATAGTACATTATGCGCTGAAATATATTTATATATGCACAATAATTGGTAAGTTTTGAAAACTTAACAACTTAAATTTTAGGTTACTATTTGTGTTACTTTCTGATCAATTAAGAAAGCATTGTTCATTAGAAAAAATCCAATATTAAACCAAATTCAGTTCCATAATTGGTTGTAAAAATTGATGGGTAACTGGTTAGCGGGATTTCCTATAAGCTACTCCCGCTCAAGCAAAGGGTTGGCTCAGCTCTTGATAAACAGCCCACCTTTTACCCCAAAAATTCTCACTCTCTTTATCAGGAACAGAATTTATTATTCTTTACTATCATCAAACTGGTGCTATATTTCCATTCTATAGCCCGTAATGTTATGATGTTATGTGCTCTGCTATACCTGTAACTGATTTCTTTGGTGCTGTCCAAACAGACAAGGTTGCTTGAGATCAAAATTAAGCTGCTATGGGATCTGATAGTCAAAATTGGTATTTCGATTTAACCTATGACCAATGGACTCCTCTGTCTGTCTCTGGTCCGAGACCAGCTGCACGCTACAAGGTTCACCTACTTCTATGTTTTATATTAACCTACATGATCACATTGTGCAAGATCTTGTATTGGTTATGCCATTCTTGACTTCTTTGTTTCTTCCATTGAAGGTTTATAACACAGTTGTCATGCATATTCTGATTCTTTTCTTAATCCCAATATGTTACTTTTATTTCGTGGGTCTTCTGATTATATCTTGGGCTATTACTTCTTATACGACTTTCTTATTGCACTGTAGCATGCAGCTGCCACAGTTGATGGAAAATTATACATCATTGGTGGAAGTCGTAATGGACGATACCTGTCTGACATTCAGGTATTTGGTCAATCTTATGATCAATTTATCTTGTTTGACAATTCCAAGTATTTTTATAACAGTTTTTGATTTCACGTACACTGATGTTCTTTTCTTTCTTTTATTAATTCCATTCCACAGGTTTTTGATCTAAAGAGTTTGACATGGTCCGTTATAAAGTTGAATTCTGGAGTTCTTCCAGCTACCTCTGGCCACAATATGGTGAGAATTGACCTAATATTATTATGTTTCACCTGTTAATTGCTTTATTTGCTGTATCTGCTTTTTTTTTTCTCCTTCAATTTTATATGTTTGTTTAGTCAGGTAATTTCCATTTCATTCGCTCTAGCTAATAACCAATGATGTATGATTTCTCTTCTCTTCTTGTTCTGGTGCTGCTCTTTGACGTTGTTGGCAGATTAAGTGGGAAAATAAACTTCTATTTCTTGCTGGTCACTCAAAGGATGTTTCTGATACAGTAACAGGTTTGTTGTCCTTTGGAGCCTCTTAAAACTAGGAACCGATGCTTATTCATCTTAAATTCAAATCTTCCCGGTGTATCTTTTGCAGTTCGGTTCATCGATCTTCAATCATATGAATGCGGTATCATAGAGACCTTTGGAAAACTTCCGGTAAGTAACTATCCTCCTCTAAGATTTCACTCTTTCCCTTTCATAGCCTTCTTTTTGGGCAATTCTAGAACTTTTTGGAACTACACGAGTCTCGCTCTCACTTCATGGTGTATCTGCTGGTCACCTTACTATTGATTGCCGATATATTGCTTCTTTCTAGTTGAGAGCTGTGATGTTGCTTCTTGTCTATTGTGTCGTCCAGGTAGCCCGAGGTGGGCAATCTGTTACCATTTTTGGATCTAAACTCATAATGTTTGGTGGAGAAGACCGGAGTAGGTTTCTGCTAAATGATGTTAATGTTCTCGATCTAGAGACAATGACTTGGAGTACTGTTGAGACCACGTAAGTATCTGACGAAATTTATTTCTTCACTAATTATGCGTCTGCATTAATTAATTGTGCTTTGATAGGCAGACATCCCCAGCTCCCAGATTCGATCATACAGCTGCACTCCATGCTGATCGCTACCTTCTGATTCTGGGCGGATGTTCTCATTCAGTATTTTTCAACGATCTTCATGTCCTTGACTTGGAAACGGTATAGTTTACCTGTTTGGATGCAGCCATTTTAGTACTCACGATGCAGCCATTTTGTCCTTTGAATGATATCCAGTAAAAGTACTATTGGTAATTGTAGTCAGTTGGATTGTAAAATTAAGAAAACCTCTTCTCTTCTTTGGCAGATGGAATGGTCTCTACCACAACTTCAGGGGGATCTGGTTAGTCCAAGAGCCGGTCATGCTGGTGTTACTCTAGGTGACAACTGGTATATCGTTGGTGGTGGAGATAACAGAAGCGGTAAGTAAAGCATTTAAGCAGCCTCTTCAATCATACCCTCTGTGCATTCTGACTTATGATGCACAAATCTTTTTATTTCTATTTTTATGTTTAAATGTTATTCTCTTTGCAGGTGTGCCAGAAACTCTTGTGTTAAATATGTCGAAGCTTGTAGTTTCAGTATTAGCAACTGTAAAGGGGAGAGATCCGCTCGCAAGTGAGGTTATCATCTGCTATCTATCTCCCCTAGCATTATATTTTCTGCAATGGACCTTCTTCCTGGAAATTAGATATCCCCTTTTTAAAGGAAGAATATCTTGCCCTTAACGCAGTGGTATCTTTTGGACTGACATCATGTTGGTATATCTAAGGTTTTTTTTTACTTAAACATCTAGTAACCTTAGAGATGGCAATTGGGGGGTAAGTTCAACCCGCCCCGCCCCGCAAAGAAAAAAAAAAAAAATCCCTTTTTCATTTTAACAAGTAGTTTCTCCTTGAATTTTTTTTTTTGCCCAAAAAGATTAACGATAACCTATGGCCTTCTTTTCTCTTTTTCTCGGTAGTTCCAACTATGTCAATAATGTATTCCATGTGCTACTGTATGTCTACTACTAATCTTGTTACAAAATATCTTTTAGCATATTACTCCATAACAAAGTAGTAATTTGATTAGTGAGTTAATTATAATAATCAATTTTAAATATATCTTCTTAAACTAGTATGCTACATTCGTTCAGCATAGACGCGCCAATATTTTAATGATTAATAACATGACACTAAATCTTTTATATATATATATAAAAGATAAATTTGTCAAAGAGCGCTAGTCAGATGTGGTCCTTATAGAACAGTTTAAGAAAATTAAGGAAAACAAAAAAGAAGAAAAAGAGCTTGAATTTTGGTAATATCTGAATATGTTCAGATTATGGCCCACACCTTTAAGCTTAAAGGAGCAAGAAAACAGGAGATTAATGAACTACCAAAATTTGAAATAAAAATAAAAATATAAAGACGAGCAAGGGAAAATTTATAAAGCATATTGCAATTGAGAAAGCAGATAACAACTTTACGAAAACATTTGAATCTTCTTCGACGAAAAGTAGCAAATGCGTGATGCAGGTATTAAACAAATGCATAACCCGCAACCGTAGTTAAATTAAAAAAAAAAAAACTTGAACCCGCCCTGCCCCGCCCCCGCCCTGCACGCATAAACTTAAATGCTGAAACTGAATTGCACTGGCATGTAAAACAACTGAAAGAAAGAACTGTAAATGCTGAAACTGAAACTGAGCTGATAACTGAGAATTGATAATTGTTGAAACTGAAACCGAACAGATAACTGATAATAACTGAACAAACGAGTTACGATATGAATACTCCCTCTTCTGAATGATGAATGACCTATTTCTCTGAATAAACTACGGCCTCGGGCACAATATATATGTGCACAAGCTACGGCCTCGGGCCCAAGTATACGTATACATAACTACGGCCTCAGGCCCAAAGATGCATAAAGCATAAACTATGGCTTCAGGCCCAAATATGCATAGAGCATAAACTACACCCTCAGGCCCCAATACAGGTGTTCAACATTCATGGATTTAAAATTAGGATCTGAGTGTAATACATGATATTGAAATACTGAACCATACTGAGTTACATGATACTGGAATGCTGAATAGAACTAGACTGAGATATGTATTCATGAACTGATAATGAGAACTGAAACTTTAACTGTTTATGACCTGCTGAGTAATCTAGACTGAGACTCATGGGCATCAAACACAAGTCTATATTGATTAACACTGAGCTCACAACATTAGGAATAAAAGTCATGAACGAATTACGAACTTAGAGAATAGAAGTCTGAACTAAGCTTAATTATATTTGTGAGGGAATTAGTAACGTTGTAGAAGAAACATAGTGTAGGGAGAATCATTAACATTCCCAAAGATAGAGAGTTAGCCTCACATACCTTAACTTCCTGCTCTTGAGCGTAATACAATATTCGCCAACTGTTTCAACTTTAATCTATAGGAATACAAGTCAAAGGGATTCCATATTAGCAATAATACTCATGTTTTGGTCACTTAGGCCTTTTATCAAACACTTGGTGGGCATAAAGCTCCTTAGCCCTTGTTAATGGTGTTTCTACACCCAACAACCCATTCTCTTGCTCCTAGATAATTCTAAAATCATAAATTGTTATAATCAATATCATTCTTCATCACCCATAAGATAAACAACACCCTTCATCATTATTTAACAATCAACAACCCAAACCTATAATCGTTCATGCTTTTCTATCAAGCCCATCAAGTCATATCTCATGAACTTAGAGTCTACAATCACGAATCCAATGCTATAATCATTTAGAGGTGAAGATATTATCTTTTCGACGTTCAATCCTCTTGAATTCGAGTTCTAGGGTTTCTTTTCCCACCAATGATGTCTCAATAGAATATCTAATGATTTGGAGGGTTTACTTTAATAAGGTGTTGGAGAATTAAAATTAACTTAGAATCATCATTAGAACTTACATTGAATGTTGGAGGGACCTTGGAGGAAGTTAGGTTCTGGAGAGCTTCCCATTCTAGATCAAGTTTTCGTGTTTTGGGGTGTGGAGGACGAAGTAGGGCTTTTAAAACGACCCTCAGGGTGCGCTCCCACGCAGCTGAAGGCCCAAACGCGTAGCAAGGGCAGTAGCACTGCCACAAGTGCGCTGCCGCGCACAGGACATCTGGGCACGCATACTGCACGAAGAATTCGATAGGACTCCACAATATATCATTGGAAAGGTATTTCAAAGGGCTACAACTTTGATGATTTAAGTTTTTCCAAATTCTCAGCATATTTTCACTAAATCATGCTAGAAGACAGACTTTACATATAGTCGATTTTATCGAATCTTATGCACCTTACTCTCCGTCTTGATTCCAAAACAACTATTTCCACCCATACTCATCCCGATAGGATTTCACATGTATAAAATATCAAATTAATACTCATTTAACACATCCATACCTAGTCCGAAATTACATAACCTATCCAAAAAAAAGACCTTTTAGTAAGCTATGGGACTATGTCCTTCACTCCTTGATTAGAATTGTGGCGGGACACAGTTGAGCAGGTCTTCGTAATATGTCGACACTGATGAACCAGCTCTACTCTTTCTATTTCAGTGGAGGAAATTATTCTTTCAACAAACTGTAGGAAAAAAATCTGAAATTGTGCCATGAAAAATAGTTAATGCAGAAAGAGAAAGATAATATTGATATGGGGAACTTTTTCACTTTACTTTGCTTCCCAGAATCAAATTAATTTTTCTACCAGAGAATCAAGGCTGTTCCTTCAATTGAAGTTAACTGTAAAAATATGTTTAAAGTCTCTTTTGTTATCTTAAAAAATTTAAGAGTGTGGGGTTGTAGTACACTTATCTAGAACTTGTATATTTTGAGTAAACACTTGCTTAATTCTTGTAAACTCCATAACCCGTAAGAGTAAAAAATATTCTGGTAAACTCCATTAGCTTAAGGTACTCTATCTGATATGACATTTGAAACAGGGACTGAGTGTGTCTTCCGCATTAGTTGATGGTGAGAAATTCTTGGTTGCTTTTGGTGGCTACAATGGGAAGTACAATAACGAGGTATCCGCTAAATCCTTTATATTAGCTTTTCTTCAACAGCCTTAGAGTTTCTTGTGGGGAGATAAATGGATTACAGAAGCATTGGGTCATGTCATCCTCTTTTGCGTCTCCATACGTTTGATAAGCACCAAATCCAATTCATTGTCTCATATAACTATTACTTGACTGGGAAGGAGGGGTTATTCATCATATGTTCGTTAGTTCTAGTCTGAGAAGAAATGGTATTAAGACCAAACGGTTTTGTGCTACGAAGCCTTCTTTCCTAAATTACTGCATTTCATTTGGTATAGGTATATGTTATGAGGCCTAAACCAAGGGATGTATTACATCCCAAGATACTTCAGTCACCAGCGGCCGAAGCAGCAGCAGCTTCTGTTAGAGCTGCATATGCCTTAACTAAACCTGCAAAGTTAGATTTATCTGAAAGAGAAGATTCCAATGTTAAGGAAGTCCATGTTGATAACACTCAGCAAAAGCTTTCAGCCGAAATAAGTGCACTTGGACAACAACAAAAGGCATTGGAGTCATCACTTGCAGACGTCCAAGCAGAAAATGCTAATCTCAAGGCCAAGATTGAAGAAGTCAATAGCACTCATGCTGACTTGTCCAAGGTACTCACATAGTCACATTAGAGTGATATGCTCTATAGGAATTGGTAATCACCTACTTATCCATTCTTTACGTTCATTGCTTCATTACAGGAGCTTCAGTCAGTTCAAGGTCAACTTATATCTGAGAGATCAACATGTGCTAAACTAGAGGTACTTCTGACTCTTCTTTCCTTTTTGAACTTAAAGTCTAATTCTCCCCTCCGTATCCTATATCAGTGTTGTCAAAGGCTCATTTAAGGTGCGCTTAAGCCTTGAATCTCAGGCAAAGCTCAGGGAGGGCGCTTCGCCTCACTTAAGCTGCTTCGGTGTAGGCAAGGCACCAAGATGTGCCCCTTATTGCCCATGCGTTCTATCTTGAATGGAGCAATGCTAGACTACAAATATAATCGGCAAATAAGTATATTAGTTAAGGAAAACAATATAAATGAATTTGTTACTTTTCTCTTGAATTACATGTATATTTTTATTTTTTTCTTGCATTGTGCCTTTTTTTAACTAAAGCTCGCACTTAAATTACGCTTTTGCGCTCGCCCCAATTGACCTAGAGTGCTTTTTAGAGTTTTTCACCTTTGACAATTGTCCTATATCAGAGCAATCAAATCAAATATGTCTCAATTCAAAACATGAGCTTTTATATCATCCTCAGGCACAAATAGCGGAGCTACAAAAGATGCTCGAATCCATGCAGTCTATAGAGGAGGAAGTTCAAGCTTTACGAAAAGAGAAATCTGAATTGGAACGTGACATGGAGCGTGCTGCATCTGTCCAGAAACAGGGCTCGGGCGGTGCTTGGAAGTGGATTACTGGATGAGCATGAAAATCAATTTGCACATTTGCAACCTTAGTTTTTCCCCCATTACTGCCAGCTTGCAAAAGAAATTCTTGTAATGCTGTTTTGTTAGAGGAAGTGCGACTTTGGAATTTTTGTTGAACATATGTGGTTTTGTGAGAAGATTAGGAAAAGATTGAAAAAAAACATATTTAGCATTCTTTTCACTTGCTTTCTTTATGTCATCTGTGGCACTTGCATTTTGTAATCGCAAATTTTTAATTGTAGCAAATTCATTGTTTTTCAATGTGTCATATATACCTCATTCATTTGTAAACTCTGTATGCTGTTCAGTATTTTAAAGTTAGTAACATTGACCTCGGACATATAACAGTATTTTTACAAAATTGCTGTACAAGCCCATCATCTAGCTTTACCAATTAGATGTAAAAAGAAAGTTCTAAAAGACGTAAACTACTTATATATTAGCAA